>WBNM01045037.1:885-16318 GCA_013399055.1 Ramphastos sulfuratus | reverse complement strand
TGACTACACACACACACACCCCCAGCGAGTCAGCACAGCACATAATATAAGCAAGCATAAAAGTGAATTTCAAAAAGAATAGAAGCTGATTGCAGTAATTGCCATCTCTTAAGTAACAGTTCAAAGCAGCCCTGCAAGGAAGGACATTCCACAACTATAACTTATCATCTTTCCAATTTCTTTCACTGACCTCCCTGTCTCCTCTCTAACATAAGGCAATTTCTGATGGCAAACAAATCAGGAGAGACAAAAGTGTAAATGTCTAGAAAGTAGTACACAGAATACACATACATCATCATAATTTTATAAAAAAAAAATGCTACAATCAGAGCACACAAACAATGAAGTTTGGTTTTATTTGCAGAAGTGTGTGCTAAGCAAAAAATGTCAAGTAATGAATGTTACCAGTCTTCATAAAGAATCAATCCCTTGAAGCTATTGACCATAGAGAGTCCTCTAACTACACATTTCTGAAATCTATTCTCTCTAAAGGGGGTTGACAGATCCAATTAAAAATAAAGGAAAACCTGACAAACAAATTCCTTGTTATTGTTTCTGTTTCAGCAGTACCCAAAGGTTCAGCTGAGATCAGACTCCACCACCATACAACAAATTGCTACAATCCAGTCAGGTTATGTGTTTTTCCTTTTATAAACAGAAAACAAATATTTTTCAAATAATGCAGTAAATTGTCTTGGTCCATTGCATCTTTGCCCATATCCAAATGCTTGAACAAGGCTGCTTCTCACTATCGCTCTACTTTTCCTTTGGATATTCACTGCTTTGTGAAAAAAAATCAGAAATGTCCCCTCTTTCTCCCACAAAACAAATACACATCAGAAAACCATCAGATAGTTTTAAGTTCAGAGAAACTACCTAAAATGCAACAAGGGACATCATTCCCACATGATTGTTCTTAATTTTGCTGTATCTCTTTCCAGTGGAATTGCACAGAAAGATTATCCTGAGAGGGAACAAAGGAGGGCACAGTCTGCACCACCACCACCGAAACAACCTTGCTGCCTTCTCCCTTACTCTGGGAGAGTAATTTGGTGTTTCTCCAAAGTTTATCTGGAAGTATGAAGGAAATATAAATTATCAAGTTGGGTTTTACTAAGTTTGCATTAATGATTTTTTTCCCCTGTCAATAATCAAGTTCTCATTAAATATGGTTTCCTGGCAAAAATAAACAAACAAGCAAACAAATCAAGAATTTTCCTCACTTAAATCTAGAATGAACTAGTTTTATAAGCCAGGTGAGTTTCACTGTGTTTTGGTTGCTATTTTGGTTGGTTGGTGGTTTTTTTTCCACAGAGAGAAATTTGTAAAAGCTGGGTTGTGAGAATACTTTTATTGTTTAGTCAATACTTTCTCTTGAAACAATGAGATGCTTAATGTGGTTTAAAAATGCATCCACTTATAAGTTGATAAATCTAAAAAACACTACAAGTTCACCTCTCTGAAAAGCATAAAAAAAAAGGAAAAATAAACCCCACAGCTAACCTTCACATACACTGCCTGTCTTGAAGACACATAGGGGCCCTAAGTTGTTACAGACAGTTTACAACCTGCATAATTCCTAACGGTTCAGCAGGATGCTGAGGATCAGGATTCCTCAATTCCTTCTCAGGCTCTGTCACAAAACAGTTGGCACTTCCTCCTTTGTCTTGCTATTACAGTTCGTAAAGCTGAGATCTTATTTTCGAGCTGACAAAGTTCATGTGATGATGTTTACAATGCGCTTCAANCAGGGTAATTAACTGCAAGCGGTGTAAGTGACCGCACAAACCTTCTCTCTTCCAGTTAAATCGAGTTTAGTTAATGTATATATTTAATAGTTATTTCCAGATCCTGTTATAACCTGTACATAGTTTCCATGACGTTGCAAAGAGCCTGTTATTATTATTATTATTAAATGGTGGTCGGGGTGGTGCGAGTTCCGATTATTTAATATTAATAAACTATACATTAATATTTTTATAATATCATCTCGCAGTAGCTAATTACCCCTTCCGCGACAGAAATACCCAGGCAAAGTGTTATATGAGTGCAAAAAATATCATGATTATTCAACCAGTTTTATCATCTGCACCCAAGCAAAAGGAAGCAGGCAATTTATATCTTGCAACCAATCCTTTAAATAGGTTTCCACATTTATACCACTTGAATTCAACTCCAATGGAGCAGGATAAAACAGAGCACTTAGCTCATTCCTGCGGTCCTAATTTATTTTCATTTTGCTGGGTTTGTTTTCATATTAACTTCTAAGAGTTACCAGTTACAGGGATTTTTCCATCTGTATAATGTAAATCCTTTTTATGCATAAAGAAAACACACTTCTTCCCGAAGTCTGAAACAATATTTGGAAAATTACTCTTTCTTAAGTTATTTCTGTGGGCAATTTGGTGATTTTTCTTTTTTCTTATTTCTTTCAGTATTGCTTCCTTTCTAATTTAGGCACTTTGTCCATTACGACAGGAAGATTCTCAAACTTCCAGTGACAGACGAAGATAATAGACACACTGATTCTAGAATAATTCAATGCTGCTTCTCATGAAGAGATTCATCAGTAAGCTTTTTTCAAATGTTTCAATTTAATCTTGATACATCACCTAACTATGTGAATTCAGAGTATTAAATTTCATGCTTTAGGACTAAGAAAAAAAGAAAAAATAAGTATCTGTATTATCTGAGTAATCAAAACTGAAGCCTACTACCCCGAACTTCAGTGAATGATATTATTTTTCACAAGTTCCAGCGTATTGCTGTACTTGGAGTCAGTCAAAGATTACAAACTGGCAATATTAGATTTTACAGACTTACACAAATAAATATGAATTAGCATTCACTGTGGGAAGGAGGTTGATTTTGTATATGTGGAAAGCAAGTCTGGGGAAATCATCACTATTTTAGGTATGCTGAAATAGGACATCTCGGAAGGACAAAAGGAGGAAAAGAAAATACTTCCTTTTAAATATCCAGATCACACAAATCAGCTTTTTGCTCCATATTGCAATGGTTTCTAGGTGAGTAAAAAAATTGAAGATTCATTTCTTTGTGTAATTTAGCAACTCTGCTGGAAGCCATAAAGTAACTAAGTACAAAACAGCCAGTACTTATTTAGTCTCAATTTTAATTCTGACTGAGAAGCAAAATATGATAACAGGGTGGCTAGCACTGAAGTGACTGCTTAAATTTGGTGCATGGCTCTAAAATACAATTAAGCACATACCCTACAGAGGTCCTTTTTAAGCTAAAAACAAAAAACACCCAGAGGTATAAAGTGAAAAAAACTTTCTCTTTTTTTTTTTTTCCTTCTCTTGAAGACCAGTTACAACAAAACCTGCATATAATTTACTAAACTAGAAACTAGAATCTAAGTTTCTGGATCTGTTTAGAGATCTCTATGCTTTACAGTATTTGGAAAAACACATATTGCTTTTAAAGCATATTATTCAAATTTCATAACAATTAAGGATAAGTGCCCTTTCAACATATAGCATACAAAGTCAGTCTAAAAGATTCTCCACACCCGACTTACATGCAGTATTTACCACACTGTTATGTGACAAGAGGAGATAAATTTTCTAATACAAATAAAGTGAAAATGTTTTTTTACAATATGATGGCCATAAAACAGTTATTAAAGATAAAAAGCAAGTTATTTGGCTATACTGGACTCTGCAAGATGCAGCACGTGCAACACAATGAAATAGAAATCTCAGTGATAGAAAATCATCATCTTTCTCTCTTGATAGTATAATAACCTTTTAAATCATGTTTGACATTTGTAAGTTGAGTGAGCTGGCAGCCCTGTAAAATCTATGTGGTAATATATGTAGTAAACCCTTTCTGGAGCAGTAATCTCATTGCTTTGTCTAATGGCTCTCACTTCATGTGGCCTACTTGTCCTCAAGAGACTTATTTGACTCTGCCTTTCCTGAGCCACTGGTTGCTAATGTTCCTTATTACAAAGAAAGCAGGAAAGTGCCTGAAGGCAATGGCTACTCTGCTAGTGGTACAAGGACCAGCAACCTTCTGCTGAGGCCTTTTTTCCTCCCCTTCTTTCTAAAAAAAAAAAAAAAAAAAAAAAAAAAAAAAAAAAAAAAAAGGGGGGGGGGCGGGGAAGGAAAAGAAAAAGCAATATGACAGTGCTCTTTACACTGCTCCAGTTGCTAATCTGACAAGCTCCATCTGGTAGACAGACCTTTTATCTTCTCATCACCCTAAATCTCTGAAGGAAAGTGGACACTAGTGGCATATGTGCATTGTTGGTTCCTATGTTTAATGAGGTACACCATTTATAGGCCTAACTGAAGAAACATTTAAACTTAGAGAAGGAAGGAGTGTGATGGCATAAAGGAGGCACTGCATATTCTTCCCTCTCGGTGCAATCACTCACCTGGACAAACATCATACCATAAGCAAGATCAAACAGCATTATAAATCATCAATTAATTCATACAATCTATACCTGAATTACCTACCAGATTATAGGATATCTATCTAAATGTTTTCTTGGCAGTGACATGACTATTTAGACTATTTACCTTATAGAGCTGACTTTCATGTGTGTGTTAATTGTTCTGTGCTGTTAAATATGAAGACTTTTTGTGTGTAAACTTTAACCATGCGGTCTTATGATATAAACCATTTCCTATACTGAATGGCATCACAGGAAGATTGTAATATACACTGCTGTAACGTTTGTTATGAACTCAACTTTAGATGATTATGTTACTACTTACTGAGGTTATGTTACTGCTTACTGAGACAACATTTCAATTCAAATACAACTATTCTCTGTCACTGGGGGTAAGAGTCTATCAGGTAAGAGCTAAATACATATGCTCCTGGCTGACTTTGGTTTTCTGCAGGTATTGTGTGATGTATTTCAGAAAGTAACTTCTTTCAGACCATCAATATTTCTTTTTTTATATGCATCTAGCTGAAATGGTAAAGTCAATTTCTCATAAAAAAATGTTATTGCAACTGTCTGAACATTTCCTGTATGCCATGGTCTTATGCTGTGCAGATACATGAATTAAAAGCATACCTGAATGTTTGTTGCCATCCATACTTATTCCCAAGAGGCTTAATATATTTTAAGAGCTAAAATGACATTTCCAAAGATTCTCCTTTGTAACTGGAATAAAACACAGTAACAAAACCAAGCATATGCTTTCAAAACATCACGCACCCTGATCTCCAGCAAGTGTAAATTATTGCTTATCTCATAACACAGAAAGGCATTTTAGTTTTTCTGAAGTGTTTGCAGCTGCCCAACACTGAAATCTTGCACCAGTCTGTTATGAGAATCAGATGTGGCAATGAGGTGATGGCCAACAAACCCGGAGGGGAGTCTTAGTTTCAGTTCTAATAGGCTGATCAAGTTTCAGCTTCCAGAATATTTCTCACTAAAGTAACACCAACTGCATGACTGCTGACATTGCATGAAATCTTCCTTATATCCCTCCTATGACATATGTTTTATTCATCATTGGTTTTAGCCAATGAATGTCATAAAATTAATATTCCCAATTGGAGATAGTATTTTCTCCACTATCAAGCAGCAAAGTCCTCTGCTCATATCCTTGAGGGAACTCCAGCAGGATCCCAAGCCCTGTGCAATCACTGGATGGACTGCACTGGGCTGCTCTCTCAAAATGAAAAATTCATACTCTAAATCAGTTCCTGTAGTTCTTGTGGTAGTAAAGTCCTCAGGAGCCTCCCAAGGCCTCTGACAATCCTTTTCCTTCCAGTGCTCACAAAATTCCTGCCTCTGTATTCTGCTGCATCAAAGGCTCCCCTCTTTGCAGTCACACACGAAAAAAAAAAAGAGGATTTAACTACTCATTAAGGAACAGTCTTCTTAGTACTGTGCCTATAATTTCCCCTAATACTCCTTGCCTTTTAGCTAAATTTTCTTCTTCTTTAGATTCCTTCCTGCCCTACATTTATCTCTCTACTGCTCTTTCTCTTTTTATTGCTCTCTTATTTTCTTCTACTTATCCTTTCCTTAACCTCTATCTTCTACCTTGTCGTTTGCTTTATCTCTGTTGTCTCCTGTTCGCAGGCTATTGAATTCTCATGATTGTTGTAGCTTTCCATCCATTCAATAATTTTAAATCTTTCTTTGCTATCTCTTCACCTGTTTCCCCTCAAATACTCAGTATTTTCCCCTTTCTTACATTTAATTTCCTCTGCAGATAGTTCTATGTAATTCCTAAATTATCTGATATAGTTTTTCATACTAAGAACTTAATATCAGTAACCTGGAAAAAAACAAGTGTGGTGATGATTCCAATGCCACTTCCAGGGTAGGAAAAAATCTGATACTGCTCAGATTAATTTCTCCCAGAAATTATGGAGAATCTGGAAGAATCCAAAGGTATAAAGGATATTTCTCCAAATGCTTCAATGCATCCCACAAGATTTGGGAAGACGCCTAGCACAGTATAAATATATAAGGCAAAGTTCATCTTCTTTCTCCAGAAGTTTTTGTATCGTTCCATTGTTGTTAAGTTACTACTGGCATTATATCAAAAGATTTCCTTTTTCCCAAACGGAAGTTGTGCACATTTCTCCTCCCAGACACTCAGGGAACACACTGCCACTGCCCTCTGCCTCCAAACATCAACCCACCAAGTCCAGACTCTGGAAATGCGAACTGCCCCAGTTTGAGCTTTGATTTTGAAATGTGTATGAGCTCTCTGCTGCAAACTCTGAGCCTCGATGCTGCCTGTCACAAGGCCCTCGAGGATTCCAGAATCTTTTTTTTTTTTTTTTTTTTTTTTTTCCCCCAGCCACAGAAGCTGCTGACTTATTGATAAGCAAGATAGCAATTCAGGAGAAAGACATCAGGGTCATGGATACAGTAATTTCAGTTGCCCAGCAGCCCCTGGGCAAAATGGCCAGAATCTCAGTTGTGGTGCAGTGAAAGTTTTTTGAAATCAAAGTGCTTCTGCATATCCTGAATCAAAACTGTTCTGCCAGAACACTCCCAACTAATTCTACTTCCAATTTCAGGAGAGAAGTCAGAGAGAAGGTGGCAAAGGAAGGAAAGTGTAATCACTTGCAGTTCACATAATCCCTGCTTTCTTCATCACTTTGCCAGGATAGCAGATGCATTACAGAAATCCTTTCCCTCCCAAATAACAAATGCAATAAACTACTTGAGGTTTCATATACCAAAGACAGATATTGCACTCTGAATGATCCATGACCCTTCCCACTACAGTTGTTTCAAAGGGCAATATCCTCATACTCAGGCTGTTTCTCATGCATTATTCATAATACTGTCCTTTGCCAGAGACTTGGCACTTAGCAACTCATCAAAAAGTAAAATAGATAGGTAACTTCCACCTTGACATATTTGTCTCTAATGCAAACATGAATAATGAAGAAAAGCAATACATGAGGCAAATAAGATCTTAATATAAAGGGTCTTTTGTTCTTCATCAGAATTATTCAATATATCGTGTCTTTGCAGGAACTCAAATAAAAATGTGTTTTCAAGACCTAATGTATTCAATTTGATACTGGTCAGAAAACTGCCAGACTGTATGTCATGACCAACAGGCAGTACATTACCATGCTCAGGAAGTGCTTCACACATCCGAGAGCTTCTGCCCCTGGACATCGGTACAATGAGGTAATTGTCCACCATCCGACTGTATCATGACCGAGTCATGCTGCCTGTCCCTTCCTTGGTCTCCAAGCACACCAAACAATCAATATCACCTAACTCTTGGAGGGGGGGAAAAAAGTTACCTTGTAAAATGTTTACCTAAACCCAGTTCTGTTTAAATGTATGAAAACATAACAAGAATGAAGTATTCAAATTTTGTCCATCTACCTTCTCTGTTCATTCATCTTGTTTTACGTTCCCGAGCCTTGTACACTGCCTTCTCCCAGATCTTTACAACAAGCAAAATTATTACTTTGCCAGGGATTTGGGGGGGATAAACTGAGTGGGGCACAGCCTGACCATAGCCACAGTGCTCATGGAACAGACTTGCAAGGTTCTCATGTCAAACAGTAAGCAACAATTCCCAAAAAAAGTCAGTCAGTTTCTTTTTGGCCTATTTGAGACAAAGTGCATAACTTAATGGCATTTTTCTTCTAGTCTGTAGGGAACATCAGAGAATCTGCAACTTGGAAAGCTTGCTTGGAACGCCCAAACATAAACAGTTCTAGTGCCACCATATACTGTGTTGCGGCCTCGCTGTAACTTGTCTTTGTGGACAGAAATGCAGCAAATTCTTACGGGCGTGAGCAAGTTGAGATGATTCTCTTTGTTCCCCTGTTCCCACACACATTTACTGTTCCTCTTTTACAGGAACTCCTGTGGAAGTTTGGTCTTGCTTGGTTGGTGTGCAACCTGACAGGATCACATCTGTTTGAATGCATTTTGTGCAAATTCTACCACAGCTAGTAATTCCTCAGCTGATTATTCACAGAGGCCATCAGGCCTGTGGCTGTCACACGGTCAAACAAGGAAAACAGCACAACAGGAATGTTAATTAGTATAGCATAAGCACCGTCATAATGAACTCTAATTGCTTGTCAGTGGCAGTTGCCATAAGGTGTAAGATCTACACCAGTTCTTGCACCGGTGGCTATGGCTACAGGTATTGCCACCGCTAAACATGGGCCCCAATTAGACAATTCATATTACTAGTTTATCAAGCAAGTATTACACACATTCGTACTTGTTATCTTTATGATTTAATGTTCTTGTGTTTCTGAGCATCATGTGGGGAAAAAAAATTTAAAAAAAAAAAAAAAATCACAATTCTCCTGATTTTGCTGCCATTTAAGCGATCTCCCACAATACTGAGAAACAATTTCATGCTTGACCAATTTTTTAGTCACATATTTGATCTCATAAGAAAAAAAAAATCAGCAGGAAAAACAAACTATAAGAGGTTTTATGCACTGAAATATAACTGAATTTAACAGAAGCTAATGTTTTGTCACAAAATGTTGCCAGCAAACCTGAAAATATTAACAATCCTTTTAATCTAATTATGATAAACTGTTGAAATACTTTCCTCAAAAGCTTAACACTAGATGTTAAGAAGTTCTTTACAGTGAGGGTGGTGAGGCACTGGAACAGGTTGCCCAGGGAGGTTGTGGCTGCTCCCTCCCTGGAGGGGTTCAAGACCAGCTTGGACGAGGCCTTGAGTGACGTGTGCTAGTGGGAGGTGTCCCTGCCATAGGTTGGAACTAGATGATCTTTGAGGTCCCTTCCAACCTTACCATTCTATGATTCTATTAATCTTGCAAGGAAACTTTTGAAATAAATGCAAACTAAAAAGATCAGACATTACTTAAAGCAGATTCTATTACTCTTACGATATCACACAGACTCTCTTCTAAATGGTGGATTTAAATTATGCTGAATAACATCTCAGTCTGAGGTGATCTGAGGAGCAAAATGGATTATAATCTGCAAAGGATGAACAGAGATATCAAAGCACGTAGTAACCACATCTGAACTGCAGTCTTCTGTTAGCATGATACTCCAAAGTATGGACAGGGTAGTATAATCTGGGCAAGTTGCTAGCTGAAAGACTGCAAGTTCCTCTTTCTCAAGAGGAAAATTACACACACCCCCCATACCCTCCCCTGCATTTTGTGCCTTTCAACCTCTCCAATCATATCTACATCACAAAGAGATTTTGTTTTTTAGACTCTCAGATTTCTTCCAACTACTTAGAGACATGCTTTAATTTGTATTATTACTTCAGATACTAAGAATCAGGGTAAACCAGAAGTACTCTCCTATTTGGAGATGGTTATTTCACCAAACATTGGCATTTTTCAAATACTCAGCACTGAAGACTGCAGTAAATATTTAGTCTATTAAGATTCAAGTTCCGCTTAAAAAGGTCAAACAAAACCACTGGAAGGACACAGTGAAATCACACATTTTAAACTCTGAAGAACTCAAATCTGACACAGTGCAGCTGTATTTCCTTTTCCCTCAACCTCTTTGAATCTTTGTCTTTCATTTTTCATTTTCTTCCTAAAGCAAGAAAGTGCCTCAGTCCGTTACCTAAATTGCCCCGCTACCCACAGACACATCAGTCCTTTTACAGCACTATGTTCTTTACCAAAGTGGAGATCCAGATGGGCATACCACTACCTGATTGCAAAAATGAGAGACTGTTTGATGTTCTTAATGCATCTTACATTAAGCATTGATAAAGATTTAATTTGAAGTGTTTTTTATCATGCCATTTCTCCACTGTTTTCCTTTGATTTTCATTTTGAAGTGTTCCAAGGATCTGCACAGAAAATGTTTTAATGACCACAATGAGAGATTTCCTTGGTTTTATTCCTTTTCTTTTTGCTCTAATAGATTTAGATACTTTTCACTATTTTTCAAAATTAAGAAATAAGACTACTTATACTTTTACAACTGAAGTTCAGACATTATTTCACTCTCCCTTTACGAGGAAAGGACTTTATGAAGCAATCAACATCTAATCAAGCCACAGAATTAGAAACCATTTATTGAAAATAAGTATATGCATGTCACTTATTCTGTTAAAAGAACTCATATAGCAGGTACTATAACACAGTACTAAAATAGATATTAAAATTAGCATTTTTTGGTAAGAGGTTTAGGAAATGAACACGATGAAAATTAAATTGACACTGAGAGTCAGTCAGAAGTACCCTAACAGCAAGTTTCTAATGGGATAAATGTTTAACCATGGGGGAAAAAAAAAACAACCAACCAAACCAAAACCAAAAACAACAACAAAAAAACAACTCACCAAAGTTCTGATGAGTCAATCTATTCTAAAAGAATATGTAACAATGTCAACACTCAAAAGAGGGGAAACATGTTACTATTTTCCCTCTACTATGTCTCTAATATCCAATGTTTAGTTCTGAACAGTAACATCTCACCTCATGCAAATACTACTACTTTTGTTATTGGAATGACTGAACTTGGGATATCAAACACAACTCTGCAATAAGGTTACTCCAGTTCAAGACCTCTGTTTCCTGGGTCCTCTGATAAGTAGGACTGTACTAACTGTAAAACCACTTTTTGTGGTACAAAATTCCATCCTTTCTGTTGAAAATTGAATAAATAGTAAGTTTTTGGTAAAATTATCAGTGTAGGTTATTATTGTATTAACTATACTCATACAGTATCCTGCCACACTACTCAGTATTCCAGTGGACTAATTCAGCAACTCTGTGACCCACAGACCTACACAGACAGAGTAAACTCCACTTCAGACCTCAGTTAATAGACATGAATGAAACTTAAGGGGGTTATAAATCTTATGACACAAAGACTGTTTCAGACCAACTGCAGTTAATGCTTATAACATCATCATATCTGAATGCCACTTCCAAAGGATATATTTTTTGAAGTATGCAGAATATAAGTAAAAAAGAACAGTGGTGTTTTTGTCAATTGTATGCTTTGATTGCCAATGACTTAGAAAGCAGTTTATTTTTAAAACAAACATTCTCAAAATCTTTGATGGCATATTCATCAATCCATCTGCCTCACTGTAAATTCTTTGAAGTGCAGGTGGCTTGTAACGTCATGTTGCAGCAATTAATGAAGTTTTTAAAATCTCTTTTGCTCTTTGGCGCTCTGTTGGACAGTGAAAAGGGGTTACAATCTTAATTTTTCCATCCAAATAGTATGGAAAATTACATATTTTCATGTACTTTTCTGTTTTCAATAAATACATGCATTACTTATAGAGCAACTGAATGCAATCCCACTACATCTTTGAATGATCAGGAAGACAGTTTGGAAAAAAAAAATTAAGATTAAAATGTATATGCTGCTGTGCTTCAGAAATAAAAACTGAATAAACGAACAAGAAAAAACCCATGACCCTAACTGTGTAACAGATAAACCACAAAACTCAGTAAGATCCTGAAATAAGCCTTATGTTTCATACTGTTCTATAATAAGCTAGCTATTGGATGTGAGTTTGACACTTCTCTCTCAGCTGGAGTTAGACCCGACTGACTCTTTTTTGCAGGTTTTATACATCTAATATGGATTCTCCAATAGCTCAAATGACAGATATTTCTTGAACAGCAGGTTCAGAGCTCTGTGACCAGTGATGGTCCTACAAGATGACATCCTGAAAACTCTGAAATGTTTGCAGCTGTGCATATATTGTGTTAGTAATTCTATACATTCATTCTGACAGTATTTGATCTGCAGGTTTGTGTTGTTTTTTTTTTTAAAGTATGCTGGAGGACCTTATCACAATCAAAAGTAAATTTTGTAACTCAGCAGAGAGGCCAAGAACAACTGAAAGGTTTTAGAAGCTTCTGAATGCCTGCATTTATGCTCTGTGCAGATTTAAGACAATTCATCAAGTAGTCCACAGTGTAACTATTGTCTTTGATTTGGTGCTGTGGAGAGGAAGGGGATGAAAAGAATAGCATCCCTGCATTCTTCTCACTGTCAATTCCACAGAAACTCCTCTTCAAAAATAACTGGAAAACCCTGGGTGGTCTGGTAGAAAGCAAGTAAATGAGTATGTGATTTTTAGTTTGACAAGTTCTGCAAACCAAATTCTAGACAGATGGAAGTCTCTAAACCGCAAAGAATAAATGCGCTGTTCATGGTTGCCTCATCATGTAAGTACATTCGATTTCCTTTCAATTACTTAGCCTTTTGATTCTTGTGTCTTCCTGAACCTCTACTGTTTTTCAACTATGACTGAACACAGAAGACTTCCATGCACAGAAGCACACTGACTAAAGATATCCTCAGTCCAAATCGGTATAATATAGATGACCAATATAAGGAACAGAAATAAATAAATGTATTCGCTAATGTTGTATTATTTGTTCTGTGAGAGGGCTTTGAATATTCTGCCATCCTCTGTTACATATTCACAGATGAAAAACAGAAACAGACACTTGTTTTCCTAAAAAAGTGCTAATAAATGACTACAAGCTAACTTGAAAGTAGTCACGCTCTTCCTGCCTCAGATTTAACTTCACTACAGCAGTAGAGAATAACTGTCAGTCATATCTCAGCACACACATTAAGCAATCTTGCAAGCAAGAATCCCTCAACAGAACCTTTTACTCTGCTTACACTTGCCCAGCTATAATAGCAACTTATTTTGTGGTTCTTTTTTTTGTGCCTGGATTTTTTTTTTCAGTTAAACATGGAAATAAATCTTCTATGGCTCCAGGCAAGTCTGTGGTAAAACACTGAAAGACTATCAGCTCTGCACCACTGTCTCTTGCTTGAGCGCCTCTATACACTGGATTAAATCAGAACCCAGACAAAATAGTACCTGCAGTTTACTCACAAAATCCAGGCTCCTTGCTACCTTTAAACCCTTGCCAAGAAACTTTCCTGTTTGAAGCTACAGCATTCCTACTAGCTGCGGCAAGGTTCAGTACCCTTGGCTTTGCAGAGATCACACAATCAATCACACTTGACTTTCCCTGGACTCTCAAGCCTCCTTGGTTCATACAATCTCTTCCTGTGATGTATTCAAGTACAATGAAGATACTAGCCAGGGCACTTACTGCCTTCACCAAATTTAAGTTGTGGGGTTCTTTGTTTTATGGAAGCCAGCAGTCAAAACCTGAACCTTTGTGCTATTATTATGGAGGAGCTGTAATGTGCTCAGATACAGTTAGGAGTCCACAGGAAATAAGATAATGGACAAAGTCCTCAAGGATTCCTTAACACTCTTGCATTAAGAATTGTAGAGCCAGAAAATACATGACTATTTCCTTCCTAAGGAAACTAAAGTAAGTCTCATTGGATCGCAGCATATCACAGTGGGGCTAAAGGCATTTGCCAGAAGTGGTCATTGGTATCTCTTTGTAAAACCAATCTCTTTGCTCAAGGGTAGAAGGTGATCAACATCCAAACACATTATCAAAGGTTCAAAAAAGGACATCAATGCTAAGAGAAAATAGACTGAGGAACACAGTAAGGAAAGAAGACTGCAAACCAGAGTTTACAAGGCAATACTTCCATACAGTGTACTGACAATGAACCACAAATAGAATTTTGTTAAGTTTATTGGTATTTAAGGACACTTTAGATTGTTGGGATGAACATGTACTTTTTTACATTCTAATTTTTTCCCATAACACAACATTCATTTTTTACCAGATGCAAAGCTTACAACCAGTGAGGTAGACAAAGACAGTGGAATTTTGCAATCTGGAAATCTGTATTTTCATTAAAATAGAAAATCTGATTTATGAAAGCAAATCCCAGTACTAAACTCTTGCACAGTCATAGCAATCTCTTTCTTTGGCTTGTGGAATCTGATTTACAACTTAGGCAAGAGTCAAGTATCACTTTTGTCAGTATCAGAGTGTTTGTGTTATTGGATTAAGAATGAGTCAAGTAATTCAATCACAGTGCATCTTGATTTAAAAGCAGCGTTGGTGTACATAGTGTAGTTCAGCCTCAGAATACAGCCAAGTGCTACCATTTGCTGTACATATACAGCACCATACTCCTAACTTAAGTAGGTTTTGATCACTTCCAGGGTTTGGTGTGTTTTCACTACTTCCCTGGGCATTCTGTTTCAATGCCTGACCAGTCCTTCAGTGAAGAATTTTCTTCCTAATATCCAATCAAAACCTCCCCTGGTCCAACCTGAGGCCATTTCCTCTCATATTGTCATTTGTTACCTGGGAGAAGAGCTCAAACCTCACCTCACTATAAGCTTCTTTCAGGTAGCTGTAAGAGAATTATAAGGTCTCCCATGAGTGTCCTCTTGTACAGAAAAAACAACCCCATTCCCTCAGACCCTCCTCACAGGACTTTTTCTCTAGATGCTTTACCAGCATCATTGCCTTCTATGGAAGGCAGGACCTTGGCAAACACCACTAGCCACAGACCCTGCACTGTTATCACAACTCTCTGTGCATGTTATTCAGCTGGTTCTCAATCTAACAGTGTAATGCTTCTCTCTTCTTTGGCTGATTTGTCTGCATTTCTTTACCGTTATTAACAGAAGTCTGTGTTGGAAGGTCCCACTTTGCTGTAAACTACTACTGTGAGGCTGTATGTGACGTGTATGACTTCATTCTGGTTTGTTTTTTTAATTATGCCACAAAACCCACTTCTTTTTACCCATTTGTCAACATAGTGACTGTTTTCTTTGCACGCTGATACATTCAGGATTAGGAATTGATTGTATGTCTGCAGAATGAATTGTCAGTCCTTAGAATCATAGAATGGTAAGGTTGGAAGGGACCTCAAGAATCATCTAGTTCCAACCCCCTGTCATAGGCAGGGACACCTCCCACTAGTACAGGTTACTCAAGGCCTCGTCCAACCTGGCCTTGAACACCTCCAGGGAGGGAGCAGCCACAACCTCCCTGGGCAACCTGTTCTAGTGTCTCACCACCCTCACTGGAAAAAATTTCCTCCTAACATCCA
>WBNM01045025.1:6580-19002 GCA_013399055.1 Ramphastos sulfuratus | reverse complement strand
TTGAGGCTGTTCAGCCTGGACAATGTAAGACTCTGAGGAGACCTTTATAGCAGCCTTCCATTACCTGAAGAGGGCCTACAAGAAAGCTGGGAAGGGACTCTTTATAAGGGCTTGTAGTGATAGGACAAGAGGGAATGGATTGAAACTTGAGGAGGTCAGATTTAGACTGGAGATTAAGAAGAAATTCTTCACAGTGAGGGTGGTGAGGCACTGGAACAGGTTGCCCATGGAGGTTGTGGATGCTGCCTCCCTGGGGGTGTTCAAAGCTGGGCTGGATGAGGCCTTGAGCGATCTGGTCTAGTGGAAGATGTCCCTGCCCATGGCAGGAGGGTTGGAACTGGATGATCTTTAGGGCCCCTTCCAACCTAAACCATTTTCTGAATCTATGAAAAGGATATTTGCCTTGCTCCTCTATGGGTCAAATGATGCAATATGCAATTTTCAAGACATCCAGTGTCTAGAGGGCAGTGTAATGTTCTAGGAAACTGGTTCTATTAATCCAATTCTTTTTACAGTATTTTTGGTTGGATTTTGTTGGATGAAGCAATGAATGTTTATGCCCGAGGTTTAGAAAGTAATAAAAATGTTTTATTTTCAGCATGGGGACTTGTGCTTGTCTTTATTGGAATCACAGCCTAGACCTTGTCTGGGAGGAAAATCACTAACATGATTGGGCTTTTGTAAACGCGGTCAGCAGGAAGAAAAGTGTGACATGAGATTTTGACTATTTTTTAACAGAAGGAAAGGATCTCCTGTAAACAAACGGTATGTGTGAATATGACCTGTGTATCTAAATGTCACCTGGGCTATAGCAGCTATTAATGCTTCCAAAGATAGAAAACTTTCATGAAGAGATGTAGGAAGTAATGGAATAGCCAACATGGGAATGAACGAACGCTTACATGTTTGTTTCTTTTAAATCCTCAGAAACAGAAAAAAACATGGTTCTGCTTTTTCACAAACAAAAGATGCTTCTTCAGATGATAAAGGCAAATAACTGCACTTAAGAATTAAGGAAGGGGGGGAAGTTTTCTTTGATTTCTCCTGAATTAGGAAAAGGACCTTTTTAGAGAACACTTGTGATGGTTTGGGAGTTCTCCGTCCCCCCACACTTTGTAAAATCACCCAGACTAGAACTCAGCCAGCTGGAAGTTAAGGACTGAAGATCTATTTACAGCTTAGCACAATATACAAGCAGATATATACACTATATACAAGAATATTTACAGAAATACACAGGTTAAAGGTAATACAGAAACACAACACCCCTCCCAGAAATCGGAGTCCCCAGGAGGGGCTCCCAACCACCCTTCCACCTTCTCCCCACCCCTATACCTTGCCTTACACACAAGGTGAACTTGGAGGATCGGCCAGGGGGGTTAGAAGAAAAGTGGTTAGTGAGATTACTCAGCAGAGAGGAGAAAAAAAAACGCCAGAAGCTGCTAGACCGAGACGCTGTGCCCCAGAGACACTGTGTTATCTATGTTTTGAGTTCTTTTCTTATACATCTCAGCAAGCTTATGAGTGAAGTAGACATCACCATTGTTTCCTTTTCACAGCCTATAATATAATTTTCTCTATTAAAATATTCCAATTAGCCTCAAACCAGCACAACACTTTATATGGATAATTTGTATTTTAGAACTGAATTTAATTCCAGCCTTCTATTGATAAAGTAATGCTGTAATGCTGAAGTAACTCTCTCCAGTACTTTTTTCGTAAGGATAACATGTGGAGGTTTTCCTCATAAGAGCAACAGATAATTTCAGTGTGCTCCATGGTGCTTTGTTTAAACACACACCTGTACATGGATTTGTAGATCCTTGTGCCTATGCAAGCGGATAAGCACTTATAAACAAAGGCTCCAGGGGAGTTACATGTCCAGAATCTGGACACTTAATTGCTTTTTGTGCCTATAAAAGTCTTCTGCCAGCTGTTATGGCAAAAACAATCTTCCCATTTTGTGAGCTCCCCCTGCCTTTGTAATATGAAAGCAGGATGAAATATTGCTGTTACTTCTAGTGAGTCCAGCAAATCTCAGTCCTGACCAGTGTCAGATGTAAACTCAGCCTGTGCTGGTGCAGTTTACACACAGGCTAAAAGCATGCCTCTCCATCCCTTTATATAAAATATATACATGATTGCTCTGGCATCTAAAGCATTCCCTACTTGCAGGTCATCATCTTTAGATCTATGCCAAAGCACACTGTCATAAGAGACCTTGTCTCTCTCTGTATAAAGCACATAAACTCCAAATACAAAGTAGGTATTTGTGGTTGGTACTTTTAAAATCACGCGCCTGAATGTAAAGATGAATCTCATTAATGGAGATTTATTACCATCTTCTTAATTTCATAACTATTCCCTTTAGCTATTTTCCCCTCATTTCCCTCTAGGTCTTTGGAGTTTTAAAATTGTTTTCATTTGTAAGTGACCCTTTTTTTAAAGCTACAGGGGTTCTTTACTTTGCTACAGCAACTCTTAGATTTGTTAAGTAGTAGAAGCCATCTGTCTCAACAGATCATGTTCTTTTACACTGAATGACGAACCAGTATTTGAGTCGATTTAGACTTAAAACAGTCTTGGAAAGGAGGGAATTTCATGAAACTGCCAATATTTGTGTCTCCCATTAAGTTCCTAGTGTTCTGCTCTGTAGATTGCTAGGGTGGTATCTGTTCCTCCCAGATGGGAAAGTAGGGCACAGATAAAAAAATAGTTTTCTCAATGTCAAGAAGAAAGACATTGAGAGGAGTTAACTAAATATCTCCATCTAGTCCCTCACCAATAATCATCCTGCTCTCTGGAAATTACATCCTCTAGATATTCTCTGTTCTGTGATGGATAGAAAGCCAGTGGTAAATATTTAAAGAATTTATTAAAGACATACATGGATACAGAGCCACTAATTTTCCTTTGTCTCTTCGGAACATCATTTCCTAAACATTTTACAGTATGCATTCAGCATAATATAATTACTCTTAGATTTATAATTGAACACTGCCTGAGGTGGCATTCAGACTGTATAAATGCAGCTGCGGCCCATGTGAAAACACAGCCTGAGCAACAAAGCACTTATTAAGGTTGTTACTGAAGTTTTTGTTTTCTGGACTATGTTATGGAGGCAGCTTGAACAATAACCTTTTCATAAGGATCCATAAAGACCTTTTGGTGTTCACTGTATGACCCGACACCAAAAGAATGGAAATTAAAAGACAGACAGTGTCAGCTTTGGCTTTTCAGTCTGCTGCAGTGCTAGAACAGTTAACAGCTGTTATTTTTCTCTCTACCAAATTTGACCCATGACTCTCCCGAATGGAATGAAAGAGGCAGATTGGGGTGTGCAAGTAGCTCTTTTTGAAAATGTCTGCCAAATACAAGGACCTTTTATTTTCTTTCATTCTTTCCTTTTGGTGAGGAAGGGCGAGACTTGCCTTAGACTGCAGAAATATTCTCGCACTTGCCAGTGCTGCAGACTGAAGAAGTCCTCCTGCTAGCCAATAAAGAGAAATTTAGCAAAGGACCTAAATGTTTGTCTTTTATGATGTTTCAAGTAAACTACAAACACCTGAAAAACAGTTATGATGATGGGAGTTTGGGGAAAGCTCTCTCTTCAGAGAGTCTGGAAAGCATTTCTCCCATAATAAAGTATGCTGTAATAGTAATTTTCTGCTAGATGAACAGGCACAAAACACATCTTTGTTTATAAGGCTTTTTATTGTAGCAGTTGTCACAAGCAAAACCTGAAAGTACTTGAAAATCCATTAAAATCACAATCAGTGTATATATAAAAAAAAAAACCAACGAAAACATCTCTTGAAATTTTGTCTCTGCAGCCTTCATAAAAGTGAGAAGTCAGTGAGTATGAGACACATTTATGTAATTTAACATTAATGATTAAATGTTAAAGTGCAGCTTTGTACAACCAGGCCTGCTGTGTAGAAAAGACAAAACCTTTCAATCTCTGCAGCTGCTGGATGAAGCCAACTACTAAGTTACTGTGTGTGATAAGATCCCAGACTGGCTGGTCATTGACTGGCTGTGAATCAGCGATTACTGACTGTCTCCAGGGTGTTTGGATTATAGTACTCTTTCCCAAAAGGCAGTTGTCATTTGGATTTATGCCCGTTTGCAACTGCTTTTTCCTCTGGTTGTGTCCAAGCACTGGTGCACAACTTTGTGCATTTCTTCAACTTAGAACTTAAAATTTCTAGTTTCACAGATCATGTATTTCATAAGGAAAGATCCATAACACTCAGATTTACTCATAACAGTTCCAGAAGTGGGTTGTTGTTGTTGTCGTTGTTGTTGTTTGGTTGTTGTCTTGGGGTTTTGTTGTTTGGGGGGCTTTAGAATTACTGAATTCAGACAGATTTTTTTCACACACCCAGGTCGCAAACAAGCCCCCAAGTTCCCATTTAAACCAGATTTTTGCCAACTTTAAAACATTTGACTGTCGGCAGGAAAGGAAAAGCTGCTTGTAAAGCTCTGGAATGCATTTTCAATTAGTCACTCCATTGCTTAAAAGGCAAGGCATTAGACACTGGGAGGTGAAGCAGGAGGGTGGAATCTCTAGTGGAGAGGGACAGCATGAGACAGTCTGAAGAAGAGCCTTTATCACAACAGTGGCCTTGAAGTTGGAGGCCATTCTTTATTAGATAAGCTTTTGTTTAAAAGCAGGCTCCCCAGGGAGAGTGAGGTTTTCCTGGTGAAAGATCAGAATTTCTTGCAAATAACTTGATATCGTTTTGTATGAAAGAGTGATGGAAAATACATGTTGGGAAGATGTCAGAAGGTTATTTATTTCTCTATTATTGTCTGATAACCATGCTATTGGGCATCCTGACTAAAAAGACTATGCTCTGACAGATTTTCCTTGGCTCCTAAAATATTTTGAAGGCGATAACACCCTCAAAAGAAGATTAAATAATCCCCCCAAAATGCTTTCTATACTTTGTTTATTTTCCTGTATGGTTGAGTCCTCAGTCCAATAGGTATCTGATAAAGAAACAGCAGAGAAAAAAAAAAGAAAATCTCATTACATAAATCATCTGTCTAAAGCTCAGCAACCATTATTGCTTATGCTTTTTAAAAATACTTTGTCCCGTACTTGACCTTCAAATGTTTGTAGCTAGCTGATCTGGAACTTTTTTGATTCCACAGCTGTCTAAACTAAGGATGATGGCACTGCTTAGAGATCCTATTGTGTGTATACAAATATTGTTTTCAAAGGTATATACATATATTTACTTTAGCATGATTCAAAGTCTTGGAAAGCTTGTACTTCTTTATTGTATTAGCTGAGAACTGCTCAGCTCTTGCTAGTGAGACATGTCGTAACATGAGAGACACCAGTTATACAATAGGCAGGATTTCAGCAGGTAGAGGAAATTTTGGGGGTTGTTGCCTTCTGGTTAACTGTAATAAATTTGCTTAAGTAATATTTCACAGATGTGCTGGCTGTTTCTTCAAAAACAAGCCAAAGATCATAACAAATTTCTTCACTTTAAGCACTGAAATAGAAGCTTTGAAGACAAAGTCGTTAACCACATGAGAAAAAACATTTAACTAAAGGCTGGGCTGGAGTGCTGCTCTCCAAGCACAAGAGTTAAAATAATTTTACAGTGGATTTCTTCTTCTGCTTTATCTGACTTCTCCTACTATAGCTACATACTGTAAGAAATAAGTGAGACTGTTTTGGAAAATCCACTGCCTATCACAACTTTCTCTGCACTAAAGTTAATCTTCTAAGTTTATTTTTAGAAAGCTTATAGTTACTTTCTTCAATGTTCTAGGAAAAGCTGGCAAAATGCCAGCCAGGTCCAGCAAAATAAAGACCTGGCTCTCCTTCCAGAGGTGAAAAGTTTAAGATGAAAATAATAAAAATAACCATAAATAACTTCAAGTGGGAAAGGAATACAAATGTTTGCTCCTACCCTACACTTTTCACATATGTTGGAGGAAATAAAGAGCAGTGAAAAATGTGCCTTACAGAAAGTATAAAATATACTTATTAGAGCTAAAATTCTTGAATTGGAGAGAGTTTGTGGAAATTCTGGATGAACAGAGTAAGAGATGCTAAGTGTCTTGAGGCAGCAAACCTCTGGACAGGTTTGGCACTGACCTGAATTAAGGGAGAAGGGCTGAGCTGTTTCTCTTGACCATGATTTCACCATACACATCAGGGGAAACTTGGCATTTCCTTCTGTCTGGTCCTTGAAGTCTAGGGTAATAGAAACATCGAATCTTAATCTAAAAGTCTTCAGCCTTTTGCTCTCATCTACTCATGAGCCATACAGAAACTGAAAACAGTTAGATCCCTAAGTGAGGTGTGAAGGGAGAGCATCATTGCCTCTTTCTCATCTTGATACGTAACAGTGGACAACAAAGCTTGTCAAGGGGATATGATAGGATAGAATATTTTTAATTTTATTTGTAGGCTAAGCTCGAGGTCTGTCTTAGTTTAAACCTGGTCATCAATATCAGTGTAGCTCCAAACCCAGCAAATATAACAGTAGAGAGTAAAGATAAAAGTGTTCCGTAACCACTTATATGCTCTCCAATTTAAATGAGGGATTAATTAGTTCCATTTTCCATGGCAAGAAACTAACTGTAAGTAAATAAATACATGGTCTCTGATTTTCCAGAGACCCATACAAGTCTTATCTACAAAGAAATACTCTGAATTAGGAGTATATCAGGTGAGAAACACTCTATGGCACATAGTCTGCGAAGACAGAGATGGAGCACCTGTAATCCCCCAGCTGTCTTCTACTCTAGTGCCCTGAACCCACAATCATCAGATAATCAGGCTCTGATGTGTTTATCCTTGACACACCCCTTGCAGATAAAACAAAGCTATTGGAACTGTTGCCCGGGGATGATATAAAATCTAGAGCTCTGAACTTAATGCCTGGCTTGCAGTTTAACAACTGATCAAGCAATACTGTCCCAAGAGCTAAGCTGAGAGCCTCATTGGGTGAGGCAGGGAAAAAGAATTGTGAGAAAACTCAGTGAACATCTCCTAAATCACAGGTCAGTGATGCGATGGCCTTTGAATAAAGAAGGTATTTTCTTCATCGAGGTCGCTTAAAAATGGTTGTTTTTTTCTACTATCTCTTGACTGCTGACTGGCAGACAAAACAGTCACAAAACCTTTTGGGGGCAGTGGAAAGCTTCAGTGTCACCTTCTGGCAAAGGCAAGAATGTACTGCCTCTGTATTGTAGGGACACCAGCAAAGGGAGATTCAAACTACCCAAAAGCAGCCTAAAGTTTATAAGGGAGGCCTGGAAACAGTTTTGACATAGCTCTAGCTTTATCTTGCCAAAGGAGGAGGTGGTGGAAGACTTAAAGCAGCCTCAAAAGTTCATTATGCCTATTATACCCTTTGTTTTGTTTCCATGGCTGTGTGATGTCATACACTACCAGATCGCTATGTGACCATCATGTTACTGCTGCTTTTTAACATACAAGGGCTGATCTTAACTTTCTTTGGGTTTTCTTTATGTTTGTTTGGTTGGTTGGTTGTTTTTTGAGAACTAGTGGCAGAGAGAAACTAGGAGCATATGCCCGTGGTATAAATAGCAAAGTAGATATATCTGTCCTTTGAGGTAGTTTGGTTCTGACTGAATACTTCATAATGTACAATTTTGCTATTTAAAAAAAAACAATAATAATAATTTTGGGGAATTTCCAGCAATCCCAATGAAATGGTGGAGCTCAAGGAAGAAGTATAGTCCTTCACATGATGGAAAACATTTAAAGGGGAAAAAATGCAAAAGAGAAATATTTAAATGCAGAGAAATCAATGTCAGCAAGTGCTACAGAAACACGAAAGAAGGCAATCATCTAGGTTTTCCTAAATAAACACACACCAGCAACAGTTACACAACTTTTCACATCACCATAGTGATCTAAAGGATGCTTTACTATTTATTTTTTAAGCATCAACAAAAAGAAGACGTGGATTTAATGGAATTATATAGACACCTTTTCCCCTTTCAAACCTCCAGATGGTTACATCTGTCTTTTCATTATTAAGCTTTTTATAGCACTATAATAGCAGACTTGCTTTAAATCAGGCTGCTCCCAGTCACAGCTTCAGCTTATTTTTAAAAATCTACCACATGACATAAAGGGAGGAGAAAGATGTTTTTCTGTACTCAAAAGGTTGTGAATTGTTTTTAATGTATGTATCTGTCTGTCAAGATGGAGGTGAGGGGTAAAGGGAGGAGGGAGGGTGGGAGAGGAGTTGTACTAGGAAGTCACTCCATTAAAAGCGTCCAACCTGCGCAGTGTAGGGAAAGGGAGACCCCCAACAACCTTCAGAAAATAATATAAAAGGAAACCTTAGAGGCAGAAAATACCCAAAAGGAGAAGACTGCAGCTTGCAGTAATCTGTAAATGATTGCTGGCAAAGACTGGAGGCTTCAAGCTTGAGCTGTGTTTGTTCCAAAAGAAAGCCAAGAAGGACGGTGTTAATAAAGAGAGATTTAACTGAGGGCTGCGCTTGGAATAAAATGGGCTACAAAAAGGTCAAATTTGATCAGTTGGAGCAGATTACAAGGGCTTTAAAAGGTAGTGGTGAAGAAATGAAACTGGGACTGTGAAGCAATATAGCACAAGATTGATTTTGGGGGTGGAGAAAAGCTGGGACAAGTGCTTATCAGCTTGAGAAGGAGGAAGAGCTGTGCTGGGTTTGTTGTCATTCCCACACTGAGTACTTGCTGCTTTTGTGGTTAGGCTTCCCTGCCGTGGTTTGTTTGGTTGGTTGTTTTTTTTTTCTTCTTTGATTGGTGGGGGTTTTTTTGGTGTGTATATATTATTGTTATTATTTCTACAATGGTGTCTATAATCTCTGACTTGGATCCTCTGAAAAGCTGGAAAGTTTTAAGGTAGGCCCATGTTTTCTTCTGTTTGGTATAGGCATTTTTGGTTTAGCCCTAAATTAACTGGAGTTTGAGTTATAATCGGAATATGAGCCCTGGGCTTAAGTAAGAGAGGAGTTTCTGGTAATTAGAGCCCTTTTAAGATACAGCAAACCTTTAAGCAGATGTTTAGAGAGACCTGAGGGAGATTTTTTAAATATATTTCTTGGTGTTACAGTGCAGTGAGGATTTTTTTTTCCTTTCTTTCTTTCTTTCTTTTTCTTTTTAAGGAGAGATTGCTCTGTAAATGCAAGTTAATAGTAAAGACTCACACTAGCTGAAACTGGAGGATTAGCTCTCAGCTTTCCTAGCTGTACTCTGAAGGAGAATGGGTGGGAAACTGCAGAGGAGCAAAAAATCAGCGTGAAAGAAGGGGAAAATTAGTCTTGGGGTAAGGAAGTGGTTCAAATGTGCTTGTTTCATTTTGTTGTTAAAACTTCCAGTTTGTAATTGCTCTAAGGCATGTGTTTGATACTTAGAAGTTGCCACTGATTTTTTATCTTCAGCACTGCTATTTTTTCCCCTTTGAATAGTGAAAAACAGTAACTTGAACTGCTAAAAAGAAGGATAAGGGAAAAAGTATCCCTGTTAGTGCCTGTTGCAGAAACTTCACAATAAAACATTGTGTTAAATGTCTAATGTTTCTGTAAGTGCCTGGCTTTCCCTGTTGAGAATCCAGACATGTAAAAAGTTTGTAGATGGTTAGCAGAAACTTCACAATAAAACATTGGAGCCATCTGGAAATGTAGATGTTGAGATTATACAATTTAATACAAGTTAAACACAAAGTTTATTTCCTTCATCTCTAAAGCAAAGCATGTGATGCTGAAACAAATACAGTATTTAAACTTTTTTTTTTTTTTTAAGATGTAAATTGAAGGTTTCAAGGCTCTGCGTGAACTGTGATATTATGATGATATTATAATGATAGCAACAGTGTTTTAAAATATACTTTACCTTCTTGTTCTAAGGCATTTAATGTGTCCTGAGCTGAAAGAGGAAAAGCAAGCCTTCAAAAGTCAAACTATAAACTATACTTACATGACTAGGCTTTTTTTTTTTTTTTCTCTTCCTATCTGCAGAGTGCTGAACTTACTTTGTTTCAGGAGTTTAAATTTCTTTGACCATCTTCTGATGCTGTGTGCAGCAATGTGGACTGAGATCCTCTATCCTTGTCTGCGATATGAGACTTGGCATTGTTTTTTAAAGTCACTTAGGACTGTCAGCATAGAATGAGGAGTTCCTGTTTGACTTGCTTTTAGAACTTCAGTATGGACATTCTGTTGCCTGTAGTGTGGTGCAGGATGGGTGAGTGCAGGGTTGTGATTGACATCTGGGGCGGGTGGTCACGCTACATCGAACCAGAGCCAGAGTGACTTCAGTGAGTCATCATCAACCAATGCCAGCAAAGTGCTTTTGCAGAGCTCTGGATGTTTTGTTTTGCAACGTGCATGCTCCAGAAAAATTATCCTAGGAATTATTTTAAAAGTTTGTCTAACTTTATGAGACTTCTGCTTCCTCTGCTAGTCAAGTCAGGTGATATCTGGGTTTTGCTGAGGGCAACACAGAGGACTTGAAAGCCAAGAAGATATGAGGAGGAAAGACCATTGCTCTCTGGAAGAAACCTGTTTTCTTACCAAAATTACATATTTGCATGACTGTAGAAGAAATAACTCCCTGGCACTTTTCCCCTACAGCATGACTGAAGTTTCCCAACTTTTGCCTGTGAATATGGAGATTACAGCTGCATGGACAGAGAGTAGGTCAAAGATGTGACTAAGTCAATTTTATTGGGCATTTCTTTGTGTAGCTACTGTGTATGATTATAGCAGCAGCTCTCCTCAGGCATGACATTGTCCAGGCACACTGCAGCATGCAGAGGGTTAAGAGGTGGGAAAAGGCAGGAATCAATATGCAGCTCATGGTTAGTGACATTAAATTTCAATGCTGCTTCTACCTTTTCTTATAAATACTAGTTCCTCCTCTGAAAGATGATTTCTGGGCTATTTGATGCCTCTAAACATACCATATTTAGTGTCTCCCCTCGATGCATCAAGGGAGCTCACAAATGATGTTTATAAGAAATAGAGTAGTGTTTCTGTGTGTTTCTCTTAGGTGGCACAAAACAAAGCTTTAAAACCCAAATGAAAAATTGTAAGCAAATGCTGCACTCCACTCAAGAGTAGTGCCCTAATGTGGAAAATTCTCAATTTTGTTTTCCTTGTGCACCCTTTGTTCTGTGACTTGCTCACAATTTGACATCTGCTTAGCTATGAATAGACTGAAGGATGCAGATCTTACAGAGGTGGGAGCACAATGACATTGAGGTTTAGTAATTCCCAGGGGTCTCCAAATCTCCTGGAAGCATATCATCTGCCCTCGGATGATAAAGGAAAAAGTATAATACGACAACAGACAAGGCAATAGCTGGTGGTGAAGCCTAACAGGTGGGAGAGGTGAAGTTGGAGGATGGCAGAGGATTTTGCTGGACTTCACCCAGCAAGGCTGAGAGAGTTAGCAGGGGTGTTAAATAAATGGTAGTACAGTGTGTTTATATGTAATATTAGATCTGGCCTCCTTGTTTCTTTGTGTCTATGAGGGGTAGGACAGTGACAGTTACAATACTTTCTGGCAGGTCTCAACATCTATTGGATTCACATTCCAGCAAGGAAGGAGGAGCTTGTGGGTTCTAAATACAGTTTAAGATGCAGAACAAAATCCACTTCACAAAATATTTTCTTTCACTGGATTCTTTTATATTTACTTGGCTAGTAAAGTTATTGGAAAGTAATCTGTGAGAGTCCATGAATTTACTTTTTTACTCCTTCTCTTGTCTCCTTTCAGGTAAGCTCCCAGCATAAGATCTATGCTTTGACATTAACATGCTGCTGCCTGATCTTCCCTTATAAATGCCTTCTCACTTTTCATAGTGTGACTAGAATAAGTGCCATATCTGTTCTACTCCTTGGAGTTGGGAGAGGTTGGCAAAACTTCAGACCTCTTTAAAATTCTACCTGCAAATGGCGTGTGTGCAACCCACCAGCCCTCTGCAGACAGAGAAATCCCTTTTACTTGCCTCCAAAGTTATACAAGAGTTGGGATCTAGCCCCTCAAATGTGTAAGAGAAACTAAGACCAGTTACTGTGACTCCAGAGATGTCTCTAATCCCTGTTCAAAACTTCTGCTGTACTGAGATGATTATGGTCCTCATACATGATGAAGACAGCTTTGTTTCAGAAGTACAAGCCTGTGCTCTGGGCCCCTAAAACAGAAAAAGCAGAGAAGTAGCCTGTCAAAGGGAGGGACAAAAAGGGGGGAAAAAAATCCCCCAAGACCATGTCATATCTGTTGCTGTTCTCCCTTAATTTTGCTTCACCATTACTATAAATCACCTGAGTTACCTATATAGGGAAGACCTTGCATGTCTTTGCATTCCTGTCTGAAGGAGTACAAGACCTTTCTAGGGCTTATTGCTGGGGGGGGTGGGGGGGGGGGAA
>WBNM01045021.1:0-11027 GCA_013399055.1 Ramphastos sulfuratus | reverse complement strand
CTCTGGCACTCCCTGCAGCCTGTTACCTGAGCAGCTGTCCATGCATGTTTGCATAGTATTTGCATAGGAATCTGCAGTTCCTGCACTCCTGGGGCATTTAAAGAGCCTGCTGAGGCTGTGGGTCCACCTAATGTCTTACTAGCATTTCTTGTGAGAAGTATTGGATGCCCCTACATTGGTCAGTTTTAAATCTCAGCTTGACAAGGCACTGGACCACCTCATTTAAACTATGCTATCACTTAGAAATGTTGGACTAGATGATAGTTGAAGTCCCTTCCAACTGGCATTCTGTGATTTTTGCATTTGACCACTTCTCTTTCACATATTGATTTGATATGAGTGAACATGTAAATTCTGCAAAATTTCTATTTAATTCACATTTTAGGATCATAAGCAATTATTTGCAGGTATGAAATAGCATATGTATGTTCGATGCTTGACCTCTCAAAAATATATGTACATACAGATCCTAGCAGAAAGCTTTAGAATGAAGCTTACAAATACCACGGGAATCACCCCCTAATCACAGTAGGGGTTCTTTGTTTGTTTGTTTTATTTTACTTTGTCGTTTTCCATGCAATATAAGGTTAAATTAATCCAAATCAAACAGCTAGTACCAGAATTTTCCTTGTAACCTCTCTTAAATTTTGTAACCAAGCAAGTGAAATCTTAGGTTATTTATCTGATAAAGTCATAATTTTGTTATGCTAAATGGCTGTCTTTCTCTCCTGCAAAATCTTTTCCGTATATATCTAATCTGAGACAGAAAAAGTGTGACTGCTTTCCCTCCAGAAAATAATGACTGCAAGATGCAAGATATCCTATGTCTTGATGCCAGAAGCATTCAAGGATTTTCTTTTGGTGTTTTTTTGTTTCATTTGTTTGTTTTGGCTTTGTTTGTTTACTTTAGGAAAACAAAAGGAAACGTAAAAAGTTTCTCACCAGTTCCCATACAGACATAAACAGGCCATCTTTCTCTCAATGTTTATATCTAAAATCTATACAGTTGCAGAATTTTAGAATAAAAGTCAAGCTGAAGAATGTAGGAGCACAGCCAAGAGAGGGATAAAAGACAAAAAGAGAAAGAGATGCAGTAAGACTGGGTTTGAAAATGAAAAGGAAAAAGCAAATACTTAGTCTAGCAGGTTAAAAAAAGGTTCAGTGAGTACAATTCCATCCAATTTGGCACAGATAATACAGCTAACTGGATTGCTGCCTCATATATATCAACTTTCAATCTGTGAATCTCTCTGAAAGCCATAATGCTTAGCACTGCAAATCATCCACTGAATGAACCTTCAAATCTTTGGAACTTACTGATACCATTACCTATCTGCTGTAGAGCTGAATGCAATGTCCATTGTTCATTTGTAAACTTTGCAATTGCAAGAGAAAGAAAATAAAAAGAAGTATTAATATGTGCAGCATGCATCTTCCTCTTTAGATCAAGCTAAGCTAAGAAATTCATTTAACCTCTTAGTGCCAAGTTTGATGGACTCAAGGTGACACTGTATTTTTTCATCGTGCAGTATAGTTTATGATTGTAATAAACCCTAAGGGAAATTTGATGTTGACAAAGATTTTATATATTTTTCTTCTTCTCCTTGTAAGATGGAAAAGTGACAAGTGTCACTTAAAAAAGCAGCAGCCTCACATACAAGTTAAGGACAAGGTTAGGCATCAGTCATCTTTTCAGAAGTCTTCACTAATGACTGACTTTGAGTTTGCAGTCTTTGAACCTTGTTAAAGCTTTTGTCCCAGAATCATAGGTTCATTCATGGATTTTTAAGCCCAAAAAGGACAACTTCAGTCATCTTGTGTGACTTCACACAAGTTTGAACCTTGTGTGGCCACAAAGTTGAAACTTTCATTCTCCCTACTTCTATTTCTTTCACAAATATTTTCACGTTCTTTTGCACTCAGTTGCTTACTAAACATGTTGTGATGCCTAAACCTTGTTCTGCCTCTGACTTCACTTCTCCTTTTTTAAGATGTACTCCTACCATGAATATCTGAAAGAGTAACTCTAGTATAAAGCTTGAAACTAATGACCTGCAGAAATTGCTTATTAAACACAGAGAATGTTACACTAGTTTCTTTAAAAATGCATGTTCTCCACTACTATTCATCAGTAAAGACTCTCCTCCCTGACCCTAAATGTTCATCAACTAACCTCTTGAAACATACTCATTTAACAAGTGGCTTTTTTGTTTGTTTTGGTTTGGGGTTTGATCTTTGTTTTGTTTGTCTTTCCAGAAATCAACATTTTCTTAGTAAATACAGTGTACTGAAAAGTACAATTTTGTTTCATATCAAATCTGACACTTTTCCAAGCCCCAGTTCCCCATCTTCTCATCCATATCTTAAGTCTGTTTGTTTCTTCATTTCTCTGTCTGCTTCATAAAAGTTTAAGCTCAAACACTTTTCAGTTCACAGATAAAATAAATTGTCAATGTGTGTCTATAAACAGTTCATAGCTTTGTATTCTCCCTACCCCTCATATAAAAATGAATGGGATGCACCAATCTGTCATTGCGCCCTTTATATGTGATTTGTTATAAATACAAATTATTACAAGGTAAGCGACTATTGCTCTAGGAGTACATCAGTTTACCAGTATGGGGATAAATAAGACAGCTCTCTCTGTGGGTGACTTTGTCATCATGCTTTGTACTAGTGTACCCAGCAGGCTTAACAATATGAGCCCTGTCATGGCTAGTCTCAAAGTTGAAGGGCTAAAGACCTTTTTAAAGAGAAATAACCAAAAGGAGTTAAAAATAAGTGGTTCTCTGATGGCCCACTGTGTAGAATGCATTTAACTGCTCACGAGTTGTGTATCTTCCCTTCTTTGTATTATTGCAAATCTGCTACATTTCTGTGGTACAGCAGTTATTCAGGTTTTGTCTTCTACAGGGACAAGCTGCAATTTCTTTTATAGGGGGAGAAGGGGAAAAAAAAGCTCATAATGGAGAAGGCAATTACAGGAGCAACGGTCAAAGCCAAAGATGGGAAAAAGGGCTATGTCATTATTCAGGTGGAAACCTGAGAATCAAAAGTCCTGAAATGTATAGCAGTTCTCTTTCATACCTGTGTGGGTGATTTACTTAGACTTAGGAATAAACTGGAGAGATTTACAGAGGAACATTTTTTTCACATTCCTCTCTCAACACTGAAACTGATTTCACCTTCCTACTGATTGTAATTTATTGATGTGTCAAGATTGTTTATATTGTAGTACCACTTAAGGAAGTTTTGTTTAAACAGAACTATGGGTGTCTCTATACAAATAAATAAATAAATTTACATAACACACACATATATAACCAATCAGTTATCAGAACAATGTAAGAGTTTCAAGTCCTTTGTTGATGGATTTATTTAATTTGTATTTGAACACAAAACGTATTTTATATGAAAACATGTATGAATTATCCACATCTCTTTGATAAACTGTCATAAGAAATTTGTTATGGAATCAGAAGCCTTCAGAAGAAGATTTTATGAATCATGAGATCACTAGAATATAGAGATTCAAGCTGATGAAGATTATACTTTACATTTTTTACTTCTAATATGGGATATTTTACCCTGAAAGAAATCTACTTTTTCAACTTCAAAGCTTGCTAGAAGGTATAGTTCTGATTATCCCATACTCTCTTACCAGTGATATGCTATTAACAAACTGAGGTTTTGAGCAATGCAATTTTTCAGCAATCACACATAATTTGGTGCATTATGGATATATAATTTATTGGAAGAGTATAGTCCATTGAAAGGAATGAGTGCTAGTTACCTAAATGGTTTAGACTCTAGTAAAAGAGGGTGAGCAACATGAAAATCTGTGTTTCAGATTTAACACAAACTGAATTCAAATGAAAAGGAACTAAACCAGTATTTCATCTTAAAGGAATATTTTTAGTAAATTATATTCTATACAGATTATTTGTATTTCAGTTTTTTCAATCTGATTCATGAGCAAAAATATTGACACTGAGATACTTCTGTTTCTCCAGAATATTAAATTTCCTTATCTTACTGTTTATCTATGTATTATTAAAAACCTCAAAGCNCTTGATGCAGCCCAGGACTCGGTTGCTGTCTGGGCTGCATGTGCACACTGCAGGCTCATGTTGAGCTTTTCATCAACCCAGACCCCAAGGTCCTTTTCCTCAGGGCTGCTCTCCAGCCAATCACTACCCAGCCTGTATTTGTGCTTGGGATTGTGCCTACCCAGGTGCAGGACCTTACACTTGGCCTTGTTGAATTTCATGAGGTTGGCTTGGACCCACCTCTCCGGTCTGTCCAGGTCCCTCTGGATGGCATCCCTGCCCTCTAGCAAGTTGATTGTGCCACACAGCTTGGTGTCATTTGCAAACTTGCTGAGGGTGCACTCCATTCCTCTGTCCATGTCACTGACAAAGATGTTAAACAGATATTATCACATTTGTATAAGGGTGGATAATGGTCATATTTTGCAGCAGTTTGAAATATGCAGTAGTATCAAGGTATATTATCTGCTCAAGAGCTCAAAACCAAAACTGTTTTCTCTTATGAAAGGACATAATTTTAATCAGTGTTAAATAGTTTAAAGAACAGTGCATTATCCACTGCTTAAGCAGATCTTCCATTTCACATTCACACTCACAGAGGCATATCATATTGTATAGCGAGAACATATTTTAGGTCCAGTAAATCGTTCTACAAAAGCAAGATTTTATGGATGTTTGCAAGGCAGGAGCAAGGTCGTGAATTACCTTAAACCATTGTATAATCACAGAATCGCAGAAAACATCCAGTTGGAAGAGACCTCAAAGACGTCCAGTCCAACCCCTGACCCAGCTCTGAAGGGTCAACACTAAACCATAGCCCTAAGCGGTAAGTCCACACACTGCTTAAACATCTCCAGGGGTAATGACCCTAACACTGCCTTGGGCGGTATCTGATAATCCTCTCTGTGAAGAAGTATCTTAGCACTCAGCCTGAACCCCACCTGGTGCAGCTCTAGTTTTGTCACATGACATCAAGGAGAAGAAGTTGGCTCCCTCCTCACTCCAACTTCCCTTCAGGTAGTTGTAGAGAACTATGAGTTCTCGCCTCAGCCTCCTCTTCTCCAGACTGAACAACCCCAGCTGCCTCAGATGCTCCTCACATGTCATGTACTCCAGGCCCTTCACCAGCCTCCTTGACCTTCTCTGAACACACTCCAGAGCCTCAATGTCCCTCTTGTAGTGAGGGGCACAGAACTGAACACAATACACTAGATGTGGCCTGACCAGTGCTGAGTATAGGGGGATGATCACCTTCCTGTTTCTGCTGGCCACCGTGTTTCTAATAGAAACCAGGATGCCATTGGCTTTCTTGGCCACTTGGATACACTGCTAACTCATACATAATCGATGGTCAGCTAGAACCCCCAGGTCCTTCTCTGAGTCACAGTTTTCCAACCACACATCCCCAAATCTGGGTTGCTGTGATCCAGGTGGAAGCATTCCCATTAGGAAAATGAAAGAAATATCTCATGGTTGGTGACAGCATTGGTGAACTCAGGGAATTAAACCAATTACACGAATATATAGAAGAATGTATATATTTGCTTGTTTATTTGCTCATTAAATAATTGCAAGAGAAATACAAGAGTTTGCTTAGCATCTTTCTCTAATGCTCTAAAAATACAAATTCCATAGTCAGAATACCAAACCCTTAATTAAACATTAACAGAAGGAGAACAGGTTTTCTGAGGAACCACCTAGCATCAACAGTTCAAAACTACAAGCCACACGCGCTCAGGCCTTCAGAAACCTGATATTTATTTTAGTTGATTATGCAATTTCTTGATGTCTGCCTTTATTTTCTTACATAAAAAAATCTTGATATACATTTGCATGTGAATGTTGTTTATGCTTTTACTTTCAGTTTGTTTTGCAGCATAGGAAAACATTCTAAAATAAAGTTAGCATGTATTGACAAGGTTTATGATATTGTTTTAAATATTTCTGTGGAAAACAAGACTTCAAAAACCTAAACAACTAAAAATACAATGGCAAACAAAATCCTAAATAGACAATAGATGTCAGTATTAGAAAACTGTATCACTGAATTTTATTCTGCATATGCAACCATCACTCTCTATGCATACCTCCTAATAATTCGTTAATTTCTACTTCAAAGCCTCTTTCCTCTCCACTGAAAGGGAATGACCACAAAAGGTTTAAGAAATTGGAGGCCTTTCCAAATGAATAGAAACTGACAGCTCTGACTTCCAGGCTCTAAACTGTGATCTTTCCACAAGTTTCTGAAGACACAGACATTAACAAGAGCCAAAACATTTCAAAGCTAGTAAAATGACAACTTTTGGCCTGTTTCTATTGGTTTTATAGCATTTGCCTTGGATTTTGGGAGTTCTGTTAGTTTGTTAAGGGATTTTTGTTTGTTTTTGTTTTTTTTTTTATGAAGAAAGAAAATCAGATTAGATGAATATTACAATGTAGTTTAAAGCTTTAAACAGGTTAGATAATCTTAGAGACTGGAATCACAGAATCACAGGATTACAGAAACATTCAGACTGGAAAAGACTATCAGGACCACCAAGTCCAACCACATCCCTACTCTACAAGATTCACCCTAAACCATATTCCCTAAGCATCGCATCCAAACTACTTTTAAACACATTCAGGAGTGGCGACACAACAACCTCCTTGGGCAGCTTTCAATACTGGCCACTCTTGCTGTGAAAAAAATGTTACTAATGTCCAGTCTAAACCTACCCAATTGCACCTCAAGACCATTCCCTCTTGTTCTGTCACTAAATATGTGTGAGAAGAGACCACCAACAGCCTCTCCACAGCATCCTTTCAGGTAGCTGTAGACAGCAATGAGGTCTCCCCTCAGCCTCATCTTTCTCAAACTCAAACAGCCTCAACTCTCTCAGTTGCTCCTCATAAGATTTATTCTCCAGGCCCTTCAGCAGCTTTGTTGCCTTCCTTCTGCACGTGCTCCAGCACCTCCACATCCCTCTTGTAATGAGATGTCCAAACCTGAACACAATACTGGAGGTGTGAGCTCACTAGAGCTGAATACAAAGGGACTATCAGTTCCCTATCCCTGCTGGACACAGCATTTCTAATACAAGCCAGGATACCACTGCTTTCTTTGCCACCTGGGTACATTGCTTGCTCATATTCAGTTGCTTGTCATTTACAACCCCCACGTCTTTTTCTGACAGACAGCTTTCTAGCCACACTTCCCCAAGTCTGCAGTGTCGCTTGGGGTTGTGGCCCAAGTGCAGGACCTGCCATTTGGCCTTAGTAATGCTCATGCCATTAACGCTGGCCCATCGATTCAATCTATCCAAGTTCCTCTGTAGAACCTCCCTACCCTCCTGCTGATCAACACTGCCACCCAACTTGGTGTCATCTGTAAACTTGCTGATGACACACTTTATGTCTCCATCAAGGTCCTCAATAAAGATGTTGAACAGAAGTGATCCCATAGCTGAGCCCTGGGGGACACCACTTGTGATCAGCCACTAGCTGAATTTAATGACAAGGGCATCTTTCATACTATCAAAACATAGTATTTATACTAAGGAAACTGCATTTCTACATTGAATCACAGAAAGAGGCTTAAATCTATGCTGAAATCAGGTCACGTTTCTAGGTATATTCCTTTCTAAGCCACATAGACATTATTTCAAGCCTTTGCAGGAGGAACAAGGAACGGAGAGCAGTACAAGGATTTAACACATGTAAAAGTGATTATCTGCAGACAAGCAAGGCACGCCTATGGATTTCATTACCTCAAGGACTTGGACTACAGGCAAGTGAAATTCTATGCCCAGAAATACAAGGCCTTGATCTCAGTTAAGACCTCTGGTTCTGCCTCAGTTCAAATGCTGTTACTAGCATTAAATTTCAGTACAGGAGTAGTCTTAAAACAAAATGTTTTCTCTTGATCCAATCTATATCTACTTGAACTGGGTTGCAATTCCACTGTTAAGATCTACCATTGCTAAGGGACATGCTTTCAAGCTTAAAATGATGAAACTTGTCCCCTTTTATGCACTGGTGGCTAAAATCTCCTGGCTAGCAGGAAATATCCATACTGGAAGTTGCTGAATTTTTAAGTGTTGATGATGACATTTGTTTATTTCAGTGAAACTCTGAACTCTGATAAATTGAGACAGATAGACAGATAGGACACACAGTGTACCTTTATGTTTTCTATTTAAACAACAAACATACATATAATACCATAGTGGCACATACCTCAGATTTACTGATACTTATCTAAACAAAGTTTAGTGCTGCTCTCCACCAATCAAGAATTTGGAGACTTAAACTGTAACAGTGTAGGAGAAAAGATGAAATACTGACACCTTAAAATGGCAAATGTCCACAGTTTCAGTTATCCTGGAAGACCAATTCTGTTCTCTCCTATTGTTACTGGATATCAGTGTGCTTTATCAAAGACCCTGATTTATACCCATGGAACTGATGACAGATGCCGTTATTAATTTCACAGAATATCTGTAACCTATCTTTAGAGATTCCCACAGATTCTATTTCNTAACTCCCTAAACCCACATCACACTCCTTCAAACATTTCATGATCTAGAGTGTATTTTAGTCAGGTCTGCTGCTATCTACTGGTAAATACTTCTCTTGGCAATTTGTTATTCATGCTAACTTGGAGTTCTGATGTAATATCAGAAGTTAAGTTAAACATGTCTAACAAATACCTTCCTAACAAGTTCCTAACAAGTTCTAACAAAAACCAAAACTGTTTCATTAAGTACTAAGTATTAGGCCAACAAAACACACAAAAAAGTACTGAGATCTTAAAGTGACTTTGTAAAGTTGATAAAGGATCAAAATGAAGACATATTTTGAATAAAAAACATCAGAGAAATATGTTAAAATATTTTGAACTGCACACTGTAGTCCAGATGGGGTCTGACGAGAGCAGACTAAAGGGGGAGAATCACCTCCCTTGCCCTGTTGGCCACGCTTCTCTTGAAGCACCCCAGGACTCGATTGGCTGTCTGGGCTGCATGTGCACTCTGCAGGGTCATGTTGAGTTTGTCATCAACCCAGACCCCAAAGTCCTTCTCCTCAGGGCTGCTCTCCAGCCATTCCTCACCTAGCCTGAATTTGTTCTTGGGATTGTGTCTACCCAGGTGCAAGACCTTACACTTGTCCTTGTTGAATTTCATGAGGTTGGCTTGGGCCCACCTATCCAGCCTGTCCAGGTCCCTCTGGATGGAATCCTTGCCCTCTAGCAAGTCGACTGCGCCACACAGTTTAAATTTAATGTCTATTAATTTTTTCTCTTCAAGACCATCTCTGATGATGGCAATAGACCTCTTTCTTCAAAGTAGGGTAAATAAATAAAGGCAAGTAAAAAATCATGTATTAAATATATTTTAATATCAATATAAAAGAAATTTTCTATATGTTAGCAGTGGAATGATATTGTATACATGTAATTAATATAGATTGTTTGCTAATGAATCCTTTACAAAGAACATTTTGGTAGCACAGTAAACTAATGTTATCACTAGAATTCCAAGCAAAAGTACAGCATTAAACAGGTGATGAGCTTTATTTTTCCTGTTTATTTCACAACTGTTTATCACAGCTATCAAAATGATTGGCTAGCATCTTTTTCTCATGTTTTGATGCTGATGAAGGCTACTATGATAACTATAATGATAACAAAGACAATCATAATAATAATCTTTTTTCTTGCTGCTTCCATAGAAACATCTGAAGTAGACTAAGATTCTGTATGTCTCCATGCAGAGAAAGTAAAGATTATTTTCATCCTTCAAACAAAATTGTTTAAATATACACAAAAGGAAGTTAAATGGAAAAATATTTGCATTCTTTCCTTACTTTCATTTTACTCTTCAGTGCAGGAATAACATTTACGCTAGACAACTGTGTAAGTTATCTAAAATAACATATTTCAGTCAGTAAAGATTGATCAAGGGTGAGTGTATAGGATAAAGATTATTTCACACTCATGTGCCTTTCACTTGAGTGTTTTAATATTCTATTTATTTTTTCTTTTTTTAAAAAAATTATTTTCCTTTTTCTATTATTGTAGCCTGCTTGTCTACACTGTGAGCTTATTTTGAATTTAGCACACAAGGGTCTTTTCTTAAAACCTGAAGACTGGCCCCGTATACACAGAAAATTACTGAGAAACAGAAGAAGAAATTAATGAATTCTTATCTGAAAATAAAGAAGGAGTTGAAGGAGAGGTTTCCTGTTATCTTCTGCTATTAAAACCAAAGTAAATTATTATCTATATATGTAGCATTTATCATAGAATCATAGAATGACCTAGGCTGGAAAACACCTTAAGAGATCATCTAATTCAACTTCCCTGCAATGGGCAGAGACCCTTCTCAACTAGACCAGGTTACTCAAGGCCCCATCCAACCTGACGTTGAACATTTCCAGGGAAGGAGCATCCACAACCTCTCTGGACAATCCGTTTCACCTTCGCAGTGAAGAATTTCTTCCTAAGATCCAATCTAAACCTCCTTCAATTTAAACCCATTGTACCCTGTCCTATCAGTGGACACTCATGCAAAAAGTCCCTCTCCAGCCTTCTTGTATGTTCCCTTCACGTGTTGGAAAGCAGTTATAATATCCCCCCAGAGTCTGCTTTTCTCCAGACTAAAGAATTCCAGTTCCTTTAGATAATCTTCATAACAGAGGTGTTTCAGCTCCTGGATCATCTTTGTGGCCCTCCTCTGGACTTATTCCAACAGATCTATGTGTGTCTTACAGTGGGGACACCAGAACTAGATGTAGTATTCAAAGTCGGGTTTCACAGGAGCAGAGTAAAGGGGCAGAATTGCCTCTTTGGATCTGCTGAACACACACCTCCTGATGCATCTCAGGATATGGTTGGCCTTCTGGGCTGCATGACTGCATTGACAGATCATGTTGAGCTTCTCATCTATCAACAACCCGAAGACCTTCTCTTCAGCTCCTCTCAACCCACTCTGTATCCAG
>WBNM01045020.1:22371-40316 GCA_013399055.1 Ramphastos sulfuratus | reverse complement strand
ATAAATCTTTAGTTCATCTTAAATTTCTTTCACAATGCAGCCACATTTACACCTTAGTTTAGCCTTGAAAATAGATTCAGAAATGGCATAGTAATTTTATTCCACCTTGCACTGATTTCTGTATCGTTTCTCACAGAATGTGCATGCATTCTAAGGGCATGTTACATGGTATTATTTTTTTCCTCTGTATTTAGGAATGTAATTACTTGTGTACAAGGGCAAAATAAAGAAAAGAGTACCTTCCATCACAACAGAAGAAGATAAAGATTCTAGTAGAGCTCAATTTCTCCTACTCTGGAGAAATAAAAGCAGGAGAGGCTGTGGAAGTTGTTACTCTATGTTCTTCCATCTTCAGCCTCCTTCCCAACATAATCAGCTTAATCTTAACTACTGTGATGGATGTTGCCATGAGAATTAGTTAAGCAGTATTCAGACAGAAATGTAAAAGTAAAAAAAAATAGATTTGGGCAGGGCAGATGATCTGATGATTGTTTGTTTGTTTGTTTCTGTGTTTGTTTTGTTTTGGGTTTTTTGGGTTTTTGGGGGGAGGTTTTGTGGGGGGGTGGCGGCAGTTTTTTTGTTGTTTGTTTTGTTGGGTTTTTTTTTTGTGTTCCAGTCCACTGAAACTTTAAATGAAGGAGTAAAACTTTATTTTTGTGTGAGAAAAGAATATATATGAGAAAAACATATGAATATGTTTGAGATATTTAGGTAGCCTTGCTGCTGCAGAGAAGAAAAGAATTACTAATGTAGGGTTTTAAGATGAAAGTACAAGTACAATCTTAAAGAGATGATCTTAAGCCAAACATTCAGAATTCACCTGAAAAACTTAAGCATAGATGTTTAAAGTTCAAGATGCTTGGCTGTTTTGCTTGTTTATTTGGGTTTTATTTGGTTTTGTTTGTGTGCTTGTTTTTCAGTTCTCTAGATGATATTTCCTTCTATACCCCCCTCTCTTTCCTGCCCACCCCATTCTTATTTCTCTTCTTTTAACCTTTCCTATTCTTTAGTTCTCACCACTTTCCCTGCTCTCTGTCCTAAGTGTCCTCTCCCCACTTCTCTGTGCCCCTTTTGCATTAATCTAGGTCCTTGAATTCTGTAGAGGAAAGTATATTTAGCAGATAAATATTATAAAAGTAATCCCTTTTCGAGTTAGCATGGTGAACTAAACTGGAGAATCTGCAGCTTCATAAAGCTGAGAGACCAGTAACTTGTTGCACTTACCTGGGAACATCTTTCACTATTGTGTTTAGGAAGCCACAAACATTTTTGTTTGACTACAGTCCCCTCTGTAGGCATATAGGCACTTTAGATATGAATATATGTACGTATTCATACATATGATATAGTATGATATAATATACATACACAGTAGTACATCTATATACCTACATACATTGTCCTATGTGTATGTCTTTTGAATAATTGTGCATGATATGCTGCCAGGAAACTTTGCATTCTTTCTGCACTTCTAGATAAGGTTCTAAATTACCAGTGGCAGCAGCTGTGCCTAAATTTAAAGATAATGGGAAACAGTAATAGCAAGTTGTCACATAAATAAATGGTTGAAAGTGAAAGTAGGAAGGTATCTTGAGCAAGCAGGTCATGAGAAAGTGTTCATTTCCAAAATGCAGCACACAGAGAAGAAAACTAATTGGAAATTGAATCTTAGATGTTCACTCTGTACATTAAGTTTAATGGTTCTATCGACAGCTTCATATGACAGGAAATGATCTGGGCGTTTTTTGCACTTATTCTGGATGCCCTTAGTTTCAGAGAGCAACCGGTAACATGGATTGCACCTCGGAAAGGGACAGCTGAACTCTCCCTCTGGCTTTAGTGAGGAAACAGCGATGAAATCCGTGGACTGTATGCACGTCATCCAACAGAAGGATACTGCCTCTGCCCCCCCTGGTGCTGCTTCGGGCACTACGGGACTTTTTTCTGTCACATTCCTGTGGCTTGCAATGCTCCTGTCCTCTTGTCTTGCAGCAGTGTCTCTTTATCATGTTATCACCCTGAAAACAGAACTAGAAGCTCTGCGCAGCGAACTGATCTACAGGGTCCAGGCAAGGTCTCCGTTAGACCTGCCGCCCACGTCCCCTGCTGAAAATAAAGCTGGTACTCCTGTTTCTTCCTTCTTCCAAGTGTCTGCAGCTGGCTCCAGGCAGGTAAGCTGGAGGGCTGGTTTGTGGCTTGCAGGGGATAGTAAACGAAAGGCTCATTCCACTGACTGTTGCTTCTCCCCGTTAGGAGAACAGGCTTCCTGGTCCTGGCCCTGCTGAAAGCTTCCAAAAGGGAATCTGGAGTAGCAGCAGAAACAGGGGCAAAAGGTCTGTTATCCACACAGAAGAAACAGGTAAATAGCACCCACTGGAGTGGGTTGGGATGCCACAGTTAGTTACCATCTCGAGGAAAGTTGCAGTGCTTGATTTGTGTCTCCTCTTGTCAGCTGATTTACAGAGCCTGTTATGGTTTTCACAATTATTACCAAATGAATGGTGTTACCTGCAGGCATATTCTCATGAGGTTACCATACTCTATAAGGCGCCAGATGTTCATGCTATCTGCAGGTTGCATTTGAAACATTACATCTCAACTCCATTTCTGTAATGGAGATATTTCTTGATGATACAATAGAATGGAGTATGGCAACTTTAAATCATTCAGATAGTAAATTGCTCTGTTCAAAGTCCATCAGTCTCAAATTAGGGTAGTGCCTAACTTTTTTCTCTCTGATCACTGGTAACATAACAATGCTTAGCCATTTTTCTGGGGAAACACTTTAATCCTAAAGGAGAGAACTAAAAAGAAAGCTCTTTAGCTTTAGGGAGGTAGGAGATTTCAAGGAGAAAGGCTGATTTGTATCTGTCAAAATAGACAGACTGTGAGGACTCCAGAAGTTTAGTATGATTTCTACCTTAAAACAATCTATTAACATAATTACAAAGTTAATACAGGCATGGCTATCCAGTATAATTTTTTTCCGTTATGGCATTTTAAAAAGATGCTGCAGAGAACATTGAAGACCTCTGATGTATATTATAATGTTGGAATATTAATGGGATATATTTGTTCCCTTTGAGAATAAAATGTCTACTTTTTTTCTTTTCTCTTTTTCCCCCCTGCTTTCTTTTTTCGTCTTTTCTCCATCTTTTTCTTTTTTCCTTTCCAAGCACAATAGGAAGCCTGATAGGCCAAAACACAGGATTTTAGTGCAACAGCTTGCATGCATACTGCACTTACAATGAGTAAATATAAATGTTCGTGAGTTGCTAAATGCATTCAGTCCGCTTATGAATACTTCTAGGTTGTTTTAATTGATGAACACCAATATCTTAAATTATTTATAGAGGACATTGAATTTTGTGGGTAAAAACTAAATCAAATGTTGCTTAAAATGTGCTTCTGAGTGACTACTTCATGCAAAATGTATTTCATTTAACATTCAGCAAGCAAAATGAAATCTCTGTTCTGGAGTATAATCACTCTAATTGCCTCCAATATTCTAAAAGGAGAATATTAATTCAGGATGTCACCCAGGATCTGTAAGCTTAAATAGATCTTACTCTAGGTCATCACTATACTTTGATTCAGAGCCTTGGATAAGTTTGATTTCACAAACAGGACCGAGGGCAAGATTGCTTAAATTGTATTTCTTGCAGCCTGTTTCCTACACAGGAACTACAGAGCTTCCTTGTTCTCCCCACCCTACCATCTCCTGAATAAAAACTAGTGATCTAAAGCATAAGTATTATCAAAAATAAGGAGACATGTCTTTTTTAGAATGAATGTTGTAACAGTATTCTGCAAGTTACCCAGGTCAGTTCAGAGTAGTTTTCATCTCTATCCTTATTGCTATTTGAGGGTGTATGGAGGGAGAGGAGGGTCTTAGGCTCCTCGGCTGCTCTCCTGGTAGACTTAAATTCTTCTCATCAGGTAACCACCTCTGATTATAGCTATTTAACTTTAGTCACATAAAATTCTAATGAAGGTACTTATTTCTGTAAGTTTGGGGTTTGCTTTGTTTTGTTTTCCCAACACAGCTGGCTGTAAAATTGTTTAGGATGGATGACAGAAAAGAGAGCATGAACATTCACTTTAAAGGGGAAAAACTATATAGGCTGACCTACCGCAAAACTGCTAACACAGTCATGATATTTTTGTACATAAAAAAGAAAAAAAGTAAATTACAATTCTTGCATTTGCGTTACATACCTTGTCTAAAAGGTTATCTGCTAGGATTATCTTTCTGCCTGCTCTAGTTTCAACAAATTAGGTTTGTCAGAATTCAGTAAGGTGTTACAATTTGTCATATCCCATTTTACTGGTGACCATGGAACTATGCTGGTCAATGTTGAGTTTAGTTTCAGCAGAGTGAGTTAAGAGATCACGGTGTTGTTCATGGTGCTGAATCCTGCCTGTTATCTGGTCATGTATACAGAGTTACTACCCCTGCATTTTAATCTCGTGTTCATTTCTGTGTGCTAGAATCCTGACAGCCTTTCAATCATCCTGCAGAAGCGCTGAACTCATTCTGGTACAATGGTAGATAAATCAGTATATTGATAAATCAGTGATACTGTGATACTGTGATTGTTCTTGTCCTATTTCTGTTTGCTTCAACATCTCAGAGTAGAGTCTGGTCTCATAATTAATTATTGATCAATAATTTAAGACAGACCAATTCCTTAGGAAGTGACTACTTGAAGATGTCACTGATGTACAATTGCTTCTTTAATGCTTCAGCAGAGAGCAAAAGTAAATCAAAGAACCATTATTTTTATTTATAAATAAAATGGTGTCCTGATTCTGTTGTATTTTTAAACTTTAATTATTAAATTCTAGAAACAAATGCCCCATGGTTCTTTCTAGGCCCAGAACAGCTCTTCTTGAACATACAGCTCTTCCATTTTAATTTTTTTTTCCTATTACCTTGATGTTGTGTGCATAAAAGTGGCCACAAATTAGGATTCTGATTAAAGAGACAGCTGAATGAAAATGGATCTAGCAGTGTTGTTCCTTTGTGTTTTTGTGAAGTGTTCATTTCTCTGTGTTTGTGCATAAAACTATTAGTCATCAGTAGCTGTACATTTTGTGTAAAATTTCTATCTCGAGATAGTTTTCAAGCATCAATTCCAAGTAAAGCCATGCAGTTAGCAGTCAGAAACACAGTTCTTGATGCAATGAGTGGGAGTTAATGGGTGAGTTTTGAAAGGTACATATTATTAATATGTAGGCAAGATAGATCATCTAACCACTTCTGTCAAATGTCATATATAAAGGAAAACAGCTACACAACAAAAAGCTCTTCTGAATTTTACCCTGTTCTCAATTCTTGATTGCTTTGCCTGTGTGTTTCTCTCTAAGGTGGATGTGTGCTTCAGTTCAGGAACAAGGTATGGGTTCTGTTACCTAAGCCAGTTCAATGTATGAATGTAATTTCATTTACATATTCTCTCCGTGCCCCATTCTAAGTACTGTGTCATTACAATTCCCATGGCCAACTAGGACAGTGAGCATCAGTCTTCTGTAAACTGAAATTCAAGTGACATTCTGCTATGAACAGCCTGGAACACCCTTGGACTATATTTACCCTGGTATATTGAGGTTATTCTATTTCAGCCATTCTGGTTGCGTATATGAATGTACCTGAGGAGAAATTCTAAGCCATTCCACAAAGTGAGGCAGACTAACCTGGTGCATGTCTTGGAAATTAATTCTTTTTTTTACTAGCTGTTCCTGGGTTCTTCTCCAATATTGGTTATGTCTGTGGGAAATAATTATTGCCATACAAGCATGGTGTATAAGTTGAGAGAATTTTGCCACTATTCTTGGTGCCTTACTGGCAAATTGGTGCATTTGTTTTGCTGGTGAAAAGTGTTTTGACTGTATGTTACTGTTTTAGATCTCTGTGGTGGAGGTATAACAAGAAATTCTATACGTGGGACTTTAGTGACCTTTTAATCAAGAAACCTAAGTTTCTGTTGCTAGTCTGAACAAATGCCACATATAAAATTCCCTCAGCAAATATTCAGAAGACTTCTTATTTTATTGTTTGAAGTGGGGAAATACAAGAGTTCTCTTCATAAAAAAACAAGCAAACAAACAAAAAAAAAAACCCAAACAAACAAGGCCTACTTCTTGAAAAGATATGTTATCCTTTTTTGCTTCTGCTGACAACTGACTCAAAAGAAAGGAAACCTTTCTATGTGAAATGAAAGAAAATTACTTGCTACAATGACTGCAATTTTACTTGAAGAACTTCACTGAACGAATTATCTGCTCTCTATTACGCAGAACACTGTGCAATCAAAAATACAGAAAGGCTTTAATTTTTAAAAACAATATTCTGCTTTATACTGTGTAATGGAAGTCTACATAAAATATTCTTAGTTCTTAGTAAATTATTTCTGTGTTATTCTGACTGTAAAAAGTTAGTGGTAGGTCTGCTAAGGTCAATATAATGCTAACAATACTTCAAAGGTGTCTATTAGATCTGAATCATACCTGTGACTATGGCCAAACCATTTTAGTGCATGGACTAATTTAATCCACGATCAATGTCATATAAGGACATAATTAAGTAGCATAAAATTACCCAGTCTGTAAAAGTACACAAGTAAGAAGTAAAATATCTGTTGTGATGAGAAATTAAAGGAAGAAGAACTTGAAATTGTTGAAGAACATGCATATAATTTCTAAACTGAATTATCCAGCGTTTGTGTGTGTTTTGGGAAGTCTACAGAGAACAAATCTAGCCCCAAAAAAGGAACCTACTAAGCAAGTCTGGGTTTTAAGGTTCAAGGGTTTTGGTTCTTTTTACTTCAGCAAAAATTGAGATAGATCTCTCAAGCTGCAAATGTCAGAACTTCAAAATGTATTCATGAGTTCATAGATAATAAACTCACTTTTTCAACAGTTTGAGCTATTTTATGGATTATGAAAGTAGACTGCAAAATATTAAAATGATGAAGCAAGTTAAACAACACCAAAACTTACAAGGGAGAGCAAATTTGATTTTATCAATATCAGATTTTAAATCACTTAGATATGCAGAAGGCTGCTGGAAAAGAAAGCATTTTTTGGTTGTTTGTTTTTTAAATTGTGGTTGAATTGCTCACACAGTGGAGAACTACACATTTCCTGTGCAGACTGTGATTTGTAATGCCATCTGGAGTCACCAAATTCTTCAGAATTGACTGTTCTATTCATGGAAGGAGATGGACCCTGAAATGTTCTCCTCCTTAACCTCACCTCACAGAGCTCTTAAAATCAGGAATTTAAAAAAAAGGTTCATCAAAGCAAATCTTATTATATGAAGGCACAAAAAGTTGGGGCACACTTTGTTGTTCTAGATACCCTTTGTTTTATACAGCTAGACCTCATGTTGACACTCAGACTAGATATTTTCTCATATTTTTAAGAAGTGTTTTGAAAATCTTGTATTCTGCTTGCATTATTAATTACTCAAAATCCTTTAGATTAAAAACTGATGCTCAGGTTTGATTTACACTGAGCCAAAGGACACTCAGGTGGAATTTTTTGTTGCTTGTATGCTTAGTATTGACAGTAACTATTCACCCCGTGTTTTGTAATGCTTTTATTCTTGTTACCACTTTTAGGTAAGATTTAGGTTTTTCTTGGAACAGAATTGCTAATACAAACTTTTTACTGAAAATTTGCCCAGAAAATATATCCTTTATATGCAGATATTCTCTTTAATATTAATGTGGTTTACTCTGAATTTGTTTCAGTTACATAGTTTTAAGCATGCATGTAACTCCACTGAGGTCAAGGTGAAGTGCTTATATTTACTAGAAATATTTATGTGTTAGTCTTGGCTTCTGAACAATTTTTTGAAGCATGTTGTTATTCAATCTCTTGAACATTTTTTTTTAGGTATTGTTTGTCAAGGGAAAAAAGAAGGCAAAAAAAATCATAGAATCATAGAATCAACCAGGTTGGAAGACACCTCCAAGATTATCCAGTTCCAACCTATCACCCAGCCCTATCCAATCAACTAAACCAAAGAGTCTTACTATATTCTGTGGAGCCTTATTTCTGTCTGTATACACTTAAAAAAAAAAATATCTAAGTATCATTTTTCTTTTTTGGAGTATAGAGGTAGATTTGATATCTGCAGAAAAAGACAAAATTGGTTATGTGTTTTAAAAAGATGGGAAAGACCTTGGACTGTACTGAATTTGCTGATTTTACTGTATAGCAGTTCTCAATAAGCCAGACTAGCATTTCAATGTTGAAAAAAAAGGTGAAATATAAATCCAGACAGGCAGACTGTGAATCAGGATAGTTTCAAGGATGTTTATCAAGTTGGCAGAGCAGATTTAACAGGAGTCGTTGAAATAGCCATAACTTTCACTACTTGTGGATTCTATTAGTTGGTACCCAGCAGGACAGTAGCTGGTCAGTGTGAATCATAGCAAGTCCTTTCTTGTTTGGTTAGTGGAAAATTCAGTGGCCACACTAGTGAGTGCTTTCAAAAGCAGACATGAAAATTTATCTCACTGAAAGAGAGAATTGCTAAATTTCATTCACTAGGAAGGAAGGCTCTTTGCTGCAAAGGAGAGTGAATTAATACCTTGTGACATAAACTGCCTGGTGTGCAATTCCAGAACATCATGCTTTGATTTTATTTGGAAACTTCTTTTTTTCAGAAAATTCTGTTTTACTGTGACACAAAAATGATAAAAGTATAATAACTTTTTCAGTTTTGCTGTCACTTGATTTTTCTATTCCTTATCAGAAGGCACAGAATTCAGGCACCTTTAAGTCTTTTGTTTGAAAGTTTGTTGATTTTCACATGAATATTGATAGAACTCAAGAACGTGTTCCTGTGCAGGAGCACATTCCTATCAAATTAACTAGGTTGTGTGATTATTGTGACATTGGAGTGTTCCCAGATGTGTACATCAAACTTTGTCTTCTGCCAGAACTGGAATAAAGCCCTCTTCTAGCATATTCAAGCAGGGCCCCTTGGAAAGTAGGCTGCTTCTCACCCAGATCTTCTCAGCATCTGCTCTGCAGTGAGAGGTTTGTGCTGCTGGGCACTTGGTTGCACACATGGGTACCACTGGCAGATGTAGAAACAGGATCCCATGGAGCAGGGCACTACTCATTATGGCAAGAGCAGGCAAATCTGACTCGCAGCATTCTTACCTGAAAAAAAAATCCAAAACAGAGATTCAGCAATCCACAGCAGATTTACATTTTTCTCTCAACACTTAGTAAATTGTTTTCTGTCAAGTGCAGTACACTGTTTTCCAGCCTTTGAAGTAACACTAGAACCACATGTTCTCATTAAAATCTGCTCTAAGCAAATACAACTGTCTTTTGTTATTTTTTTTCCCCCTTCATCCTGTTCTCTGACAGTTATGCTTAACAGGTTTTTTCCTTTGGTTTGTTCTTTTTTAATCTTTATTTAACTTGAGAGCCTGTATTTTAACCTATCACAATATTTGTCTCTGATCAAACTCCTCATTTCTCATTAGTGTTGCCAGTCTCTACAATTCTGAGTAATGGATCCATTTTGACAAATACCAACTTGTCTGTTACGTGTGCACTAATTTGCTAACACTCATCTCTGTATCTTTCCTCCTCATCTCAGTATAGGTTGATTGAATGTGGGTATCTGGAAGTATATCTATATGGATTTTGAGAATTTATTTTGAAAGTACTATGCAACCAGTATATATGAGCAACATTTTGCAGCAACTACTACTGCAAATTAATTTCTTTAAATACTATGGTGACCATCATTAGACAATTTTATATTTGTCATAGCTAGGAGAGATGGGGCAGGGTTGACCTTTTGCTTAGAAAATTTAAAAGGGTAATTAATTTGATGATTCCTACCTCATTTGATGATTCCTGCCTCATTTGATGATTCCTGCCTCATTTGATGATGCCTACCTCATTTGACATTTCCTACCTCACTTGACTTACTGGTACATTTTTCAATTATATTAAGACTAGAGATTAAAACAAGTAAGTATTACTTGTGGTGTTCTCTGAGGCTTTCTACTTAGCTGCCTGCTTTCTGAAAGTTATCTAGTATGTGGTGGTATGAATTTTGTTCGACTAAGATGTGTGTTAAAATCAGTAGATTATGTTTTCAAATAAATCATGAGACTGCAAGAAGGTTTTTTTTCATGTCCACCTTTTTTTTTTTTTCTTAGTTTGAAAAGTGTACTCTATTCTATGACTGATTTCTATTTTCTTGGTTTCAAAATTCTTTCCCTTTGCAGTGCTGCAGGCCTGCTTGCAACTGATTGCTGACAGCAAAAGTGACATCCAACAGAATGGTAAGAATATGTTCTATGATTTATAGATAACTGTTTCATGTATTAACTCTTTCATCCAGTTTTATCTCACTTCAAAGCAGTAATTAATTATGTCGCCAAGTATAAAAAAAACCAAACCAAACAAAACAAACTCCAAAACATGAAACAAAACAAACTAAAACAAACCCCCAAACAACCACTCAAAAATGCCCCAAGCAAACAAAAAACACCACACAAAACCAGACCCAGAACAAAACCAAAATGGGTCCCTGCATCTGAACATCTCTTGCAAATATCCTTTTTTTCAGTAAGACTTAAAAATATTGACTAAAGGTCAATTTTGTTAATTTTTTTCTGCCAGAGGAAAATGAAGAAAGTAACTTTTCTTTCTGATTAACCAAAAATTATTGTTTCTTTTAGATGATTCAAGCATTGTCCCTTGGCTTCTGAGCTTTAAACGTGGAACAGCTCTGGAAGAACAAGGAAATAAAATAGTGATCAAAGAAACAGGATATTTCTTCATATATGGCCAGGTGAGAAAGCTCAAATTCATTTCAGCATGTGACTTATTAAAGGATTTTTAATGTCTTCATACAATATGTTTGAAGTCCACACCTCTTCATTCTTCAGGTTTTATACACAGATACAACATTTGCTATGGGACACCTAATCCAGAGGAAGAAGGCTCACGTGTTTGGTGATGACCTCAGCTTGGTGACATTGTTTCGCTGCATCCAAAATATGCCACAGTCTTATCCGAATAATTCTTGCTATACTGCCGGTAAACATCATCTAAGTTTTTACTTTTATTTGTTTACAAATAAATTTTTACCATCTAGAATCTGTAGCATTGGGTGGTTGAGTATTACAGCAGTTGACTGACTGTATTCATGGATCTGGTTAATTACAAAATTACAGAATAGTTTAAGAAAAAATTTACGGTTTTATATAAAGTATCAGAAGTTGGAGGGCATTCATTTAACTTTCATGATCTGAACAATTTCCTCCTCTCTGCTGAATATATCATGTGGGTAGATATTTTGATGCTTTCAGTTCAGTATCTGAAGCAGGCAAAGGGATTATATGCTGCCCTTGTTGAGGAACTCAGTTTAACTTAGGGATTGAATTCCACATTTAGATACAGAACATTTAAGAGCTATGTTTTGCTTTAAAACATCATACATTAATTTTAGTTACCCAAGTTTTGCAGACCATACAGTGGGATTTTCAAAGGCATTTCTTATCAGCTTCATTCTCTGCTTCTTATAATGGCTACTGCAAAGGAAAAGCATTAGATGAAAAAAATCTTAGTTGAAAAGTAGTTAATCCCTATAAGGAGCTCTTTATGACTGTACAGCTCAGAAACACCACAAGACCAATTACAATATTTAATGCAGGTCTGACAGGCTCAATATTTAATATTCCTGAAGCAATCTTTAGGACATGGCATATTAAACCCTGATTTGGTAGCTCTTACCTGCCTGCTTTTCCCCCTTACTGATGGATTTAAGGCTTTTCTCTTCTCTTATTTCCCAACAAGATCTGGGTAAATAAAAACCACAGGTTTTTCCCAATGTCTTGTAAAAAGGGGAACATTCAGTTACAGTTTTGACTGTTGTGAAGGAATGACATGAAACAAATGGGATGGTGAAATAAGTGTCTTTTTTCTTTTTCCCAAAATAAAATCAAACAAGCTTTTCCTACTGTAAATTGACACTGTCTGAACATTCTCTTTCACTTTCTGCCTCTCTAATGACAGATTCTGGCATCATAAAAACCTTCAATTTAATCTGTCTTTTTATTTCAACCTTGTATTAGTCCCTCCCATTTAACTGTCCTGCTACTTCACAGTTCCTTCTTCCTAAATCCCCACCTTTCTAATTTCACCTTGTGAACCAAAACTCACTGCATTCTCTCACACTATTGAGCGTATGTTACAGCAGATGTTAGATGTGCACTCGGCTCAGTGAGTGCAGATGAAGACAGGGCACTTTTGGTTATCACATCAGCTGATGTGTGCCTGGCAGGAAGCAGACTTTTGTGCTCTGCTGTTGCAGTGGATCAGCTGATGTCTGGTAACTTTGTTTGGTAAAGCTCAAGAGACCTCCTCTAGAAGTGTGCAAACTGTCTGGTCTAGAACCAGCAATACCAAATGATGACATTGGCTATTGCATCACCATAGCATGAGCAATCTGTGTCCACCACTATTAAAAATTTGCTTAAGTGACCTATGATGTTCTGCATGCCAGAATGGAAAGTAGCTCCACCTCCACGGAGGACATGAAGTGTCAGCTTTGAAAAGGTTACAATTTGTAACATTGTGCCTAAAGACAAAAAAAAAAAAAAAAAAATTACTCATATTTTACACACAAGAGAGAAGTCATGTTTATATTTTTAAGATGACGTGAAATGACTTTTTGAATATCATTTAAGAATATAATGTTTTTAAAATATTAACATTAAAATATTTCAAATCTTTTGCCAGGCATTGCAAAATTAGAAGAAGGGGATGAACTTCAACTTACAATACCACGGAGAAGGGCCAAAATATCCTTGGATGGAGATGGCACATTTTTTGGTGCAGTTAGGCTGCTCTGAAGCCCATCATTTCTGTTATCATGCTTAATGCACTTGATTTTCTTTCCTATGCCTTTCTCAGAAAAATAAAAAATAAAATAAAATAAAATAAAATAAAATAAAGTAAAATAAAATATAAATGAATGGTAATAAAACTGCCAAATCTCTCCCCATCCACCACCAGCTTCTGAGAACTTTTCTTCATTTTAATAAGCAAAGCCAAAACAGGAAACACACCAGATATACTTGTGAGATATAATCATTGTATGATTACCAGAAAGCAAATTTGGTTTAGGCAATGGCAAACTCCAAATAACAACCAATAAAGTAATGGAAATAATTTCTCATCCATAAAGCAGATCAAAGAAGAAGCTGACCATGAAAGTTTAGCATAGAAGGGATCACTGGCTATCAAATTATTATGACTGAAAAAGAAAACTAAACCATAAGTGCATCTCATCTTAAATGTGCTGTATTTCATCAATGAAATATTTGTAGTGTCAAATATAGAGAGGAAACACCAAGCAGTAGATTCCTCATCACAAAATGGAAGTTCTGGGCAATTTTGGGCAGGTCATTTTGTTTGTTTGTTTGGGGGTTTTGTTTCTTTGTTTGTGGGAGTTTTGTTTGGTTGGTTGTTGGTTGGTTTTAATGGATTTTGTTGTTTGGTTTGTTTGTTTACTTTTTTTTCCCCCCTTTGACACCAAGATTTTGGGGAAGGAAAAAAAGTCCAAATCTATGAGATAAAACAAATTTTTTAGACATGTACAGAATAGTAGTCACTGGCTTGCTGCTTCCCTGTGAGTAGAAGTTGTATGTATAAGTTAATAAAATCTATTAGTATTTACTGATTAGAATTAATTTTACTGGAAAAAAGACATGTGAGATGATCCAGTGGCTCAATATTCAAAGCATTGCTACTCATCAAGGAATATGTATATGCTTCTATGTGAGGTAGGCAGGGGGGAAAAAAGACAGTGAATTTAGACACAATACAATAGGTGGAGTTGGATTTTTACCCTCATTTAATTTCTGCAGCCATATATAGGTGTTGTATATATATGCAGTATATATATGTATATATGAAAAAATGTGCACACACACAGAGAAACCTTTGATATCTGGACATAAAGTTGTATCTTCTTTTGAAAATTTTATCCAATGAATATATTACTGCTTTCTTTTTTTTTCTTTCCTCTTGCTTCCTGCTGGAATCCATTCTAAGCAACATAGTAACGAGAAAAATGCAATAAACCTGGAACTAGCCATACAACTGAAAATTTACATTCATATCTCAGAAATCTGGGCTCAGCCTCTGGGAGAACTACAGACTTTTTCTGCAGTTTTGAGTATGTTGCTCAACTCTGTTTTAAAAGTAGCCCAGACGTGTAGAAAGATTAAACAGATGTCTTCTGGGCAGGGGAGGGTTGTCAGTTTGTGTGTTTTTAGCTTTGGTTTTGGGTTGGGTTGGGTTTTGGTCTTTTTCTTTTGTATGCCTGATTTGTTTAGTAGACAAGAATCCATGCCCACTGCATGATCAAAGTAATAACCTGGTAATACTGTGGTCAAGACTTCTAGGAGCTACTGTAATACAAACACTGAATACTTATTCCACTAATCTTCAAAGAGAAATTGTAGTGGAATAGAGAAAATAATAAACCCACAGTAATGAGCTGTACCTAATTTGAAAATATTTTTAGGGGTTAAGAATTGTGTCACTTGATCTTATTTCATAAAGAAAAGATGGTTTATATTTCCATTTCCTCATCTGTATTCATAGATTGTGCTTATTTGATTGAGTTCTCATGGTGACAGAAAATAAATAAAGGAGAATTTGAGCTAGGAATTACAGAATATGGTGAACTAATGAAACAATTAATTCAGCTTCTTTGGGCTTCAAGAAGACATTTCAGCAATAAGCATATGTGTATTGGATTATCACATAATGATGTCAAAATATCTGGAAGTCCTCCTTATAGAAATTCATTTATTTATGTGCCATAGAGTCACAGTTGCTCCTTATTCTTATGCTTATTCTTTTCTTATTCTTATTCTTTAATATGCTAAGTTCACCATAAAGGAACTTTAAATCCGTTAAGGTTTGGCCAAAGGTTGTGTAAGCTGCACACATTATTAGCATGCAGTGAGTTGTCTGTTATTACTGACATACATTAAAAAGATGTCCAGAATCTCTAATAAGACACTTGTTGATTTTTACATTGTCTGATTATGGGGAAAAAAAGGTTATTGTTGCTTTGCCAGAGACTTGATGGTTAAACTTGCAACTTTAACTTTTGCTGTGCAGGACTTCCCAATGGTTTCAGTAGGCTTGCATGTGCTTACCTTAAGCCGATTCTGAAGCTGCCTGGCACCTTAAAAGGTGTAACTTTGATATAAACATAGTACAATATTTTAAACATAGGGCAGATAGCAAAAATCCTGTGGAGCTAAATCAATGCTCATCACTGTCCCTTTTCCTTGATGTATTTTGGATTTGAACTTTGGAAAATGTTCGGGGTATGGTGTGGCACGGAAGAAGACTTTTCAGAGCAAAGAGATTTTTAAAAATGTTCCTTTCCTTTAGCAGGATGAAACTGAAAATATGTTTTCTTCAGAAAAAATGTGAACTGTGATAGGTTGTTCAGATACCTCTACTGACAAAACTGGCAACTTTGCTATTTTTCTACTGGCTTCATGAGGAAATCTGTCTTCTCAAAGAGAATGTGCTTCTGCACAAAGCTGAGTTTTAACAGATCGGCATTTTCTGACCAAAGGGAGTAAGAAAAGGAGAATACCTTGTTCCTGATGGTTCTGCTAACAAACCAGTGACACATGAGGCACCAAAGTACATACAGACCACAACCATGCTTATGCTGCATTCAGTGGGAGTTACTGAAACTTTCTGCATTAGACAGATGTTATTTAAATAAGTGTGGTATCGGTTAGTTGACAACATATCTCACATTCTTATCAACGACATCTAACATTTAAGATAGAAATTTTTTATGAGGTGTTAAGCATCATGGCAAGCATAAAGGACTAGAACATTTTCACAGAAAGCATCATTCTTTCCTTTTTAATAATCTGCAGTTGGCAGATACATAGCTGTTTTGAAACAAACAAGTGGTATCTTAAAAATGAAAATGTCTCTTATGAAATGTGCAATCACATACAGATTATACTCATTATATGGCTTTCATTTCTCTGGCTGTTTCTCAAATGGCTCAGAATTTGACATTTTAATACCTTAATTTCAGCTGTTCCATAGTTTTGCCAAGTTTATGCTGCTGCGGTTGAGATTTTTTTTATTTTTTTTTTTTTAATCTCTGGCTTATGTCTTAGTTTGAATTTTATTGGATAACTTCAGGCCCCAAAGTTCTACTCTTGCAAAGATGAGGGTAAGGACCATAGAAAGGATTCTATTTTGTGATTTGGTTAGTTTTTATTTGGAAAGGTCTATAGACTCCAAGGTTTAAAGAAGAATTACGTGAAACAATAGGTTTACTTCGCCTTAATCAGAGTTTTCCTTTATTCTTTTTTTCTTTCTTGTGCACTCAGAATTTGACATAGTGTATGCTTTTGAGGAATATTCTATACTTTCTCATTCTAAGCATATTCTATCTCTGTGGAACTTTCAAAAGACAGAGAAAAAATGTTTCCAGCAGTTTTGTCTCTTGGCTGACTCCTGGGGTTACCAAACACCAGTAAGACATACGGTTGGGTTTTTTTTTCATGGTCAATCCAAGCAGTATGGAGAAGGAAGTTGATGCAAACACAGGGAAGAAAGAAGCTTTTTGATGTAGAAAGGATCTAATGGGATTTGCAAGTTACATGGAGTTTAGGGCTGATGGGGGAAACAAACCAGATTTGGAGCTGGAATGCAGAAGTTGAAGATACCCTAATTAGGATTTGGTTGCTTGAGAAGTGGAAAGAAATGCAAAGACATGAAATTGAGTGGTTGTGAAAAGCCTAGGAATTACCTGAGGTTAGGGAAAGACAGTAGTGTTGTGGAAGAAGGGCAAGAATTCCTGGGGGAAAACAAGTTAAACACAAGACTGTAGTGAACCCTGTCAGAGATGAAGGCTAACAGCATATTGCTCTGTACTAATAGGAGTGTCACCAGTGGATTAAGGGAAGGGGCTATTCTCCATATTTTCTTGGCACCTTTCAGAGCGTATCTGAGATCCCATATCTAGATTTGGACACGTTACACCCCAAATACAAAAAGGAGAGTGAGAAACATGGGAAAATCCATTTGTAATGCAACATGTTGATTGGGATGTAGTACATGCCTGCTCTGTGAGCAGGGGCTGAGGGAACTGGGTTTGACCAGCCTGGAGAAGAGGCTCAAGGGGTCCTTAACAGCAGTCTTCCAATATGAGATCAGAAGTTGTCAAGAAACCAGAATTATAATCTTTGATAGGTCCATAGTGGTGTGAGAAGAGTCAAAGGGCACAAATCAAATTGGAAAGTTCATATCTGACACCATGGTGTCACATCTCATTTCCATCTCTCAGATTTACAGGTCACAGAACCACAGAATTAACCATGTTGGAAAAGACCTTTGAGATCATTGAATCCAACCTATCACCTAACACCTTCTAATTCACTAAACTATGGCACTAAGTGCCTCATCCAGTCTCCCTTTAAACATCTCCAGGGATGGTGACTCTACCACTTCCCTGGGCAGCCCATTCCAATGGCAAATCACTCTTTCTGTGAAGAATTTCTTCCTAAAGTCCAGCCTAAACCTGCCCTGGTGCAGCTTGAGACTGTGTCCTCTTGTTCTGTCATTGGATGCCTGGGAGAAGAGACCAACCCCCACCTGGCTACAACCTCCTTTCAGGTAGTTGTAGAGAGCAATACAGTCTGCCTTAAGCCTCCTCTTCTCCAGGCTGAACAACCCCAGCTCCCTCAGCCACTCCTCATAGGGCTGTGCTCCAGCTCCCTCACCAGCCTTGTTGCCCTTCTCTGAACACGTTCAAGCATTTCAACATCTTTCTTAAATTGAGGGCCCCAGAACTGGACACAGTACTCAAGGTGTGGCCTAATCAGTGCTGAGTG
>WBNM01045020.1:0-21936 GCA_013399055.1 Ramphastos sulfuratus | reverse complement strand
GGGGGGGGGGTGGGTGGTGGTTGTTTGTTTCAGTTTGAGGTTCATTGGGTTGGTTTTGGTTTTTTTATCTACCTCTCCTGCCCTTCATTCAATGGGTAGGAGACACTGACTTATTCCTTTGGAAGTGTGATATTGATGGAAAGCATTTTAAGGTGGGCCCAGGCTAATTTGCAGAAATATTAGAAGAAAGCAGTAAAGGAGGCAGTAGGTGCAAGAAGAGAAAATGACATCCTGTTTAAATCAGGATTGTATTCCTTCTCTGTTCTGTGGAAGCTGACAGAATGTTTATTTCACAGATTTTGATGGGTTTTTTCTTTCTCTAAATCTGCGGTTGCTTCAGTTTTGACTTAAAACCATTTCTCCCAAAACCTTTTCTTTTTTTCTTTCAAGTGTAAATTCTTCAGATTCTATCTCTAATCCTGATTAATGTTAATTATTCAAATGTGTGGCACCTGCCTTTCTTTGCTTCTTTGTCTAAGGAAGAGTCTTGATGAGCTCCTTTGATTGTGGAGATTGCTGCTTCCAGTTTCCCTGGCTTAGTAGTACCCAGTAGCACTTTTGAAAGTCTAAACTGAGTTCTCTCCAGGCATCAATTTCAATTTGATAATAGTTCCTTCAATGTGAAATATTTTAAACAAAACATGCTGGGTTCTTTGTCAAAGCTCTATTTTTGTCTGAGAATTTCAGACAAATTCCAAGCTGCCTTAGTCCTCACCTCAAAGTTCCTTAAACTAGATTTCTCACAGGTGGTCACTGATTGAATGTTCTTAATTTTCTGGCTGACTGACTGATGTCCTTGTGTCCTTATTTGTAGAAAGGTTGAAACTCACAGCTGTAAATGAAATTAGCAGGAGCTGTGCTTTGAATATATTGAGGATTGTATGATTCTGCTTAAAAATACTACAGGGATAAATAAATTCTGATCTGGAGGCAAACTTCATTAGTAGCGTGCAATTGGCCAAGAATTATGCTTTGGAAAAAGCAAGAGGAAAAATTCTTAAACTGTTTCTTGGAGACTAGACATTGTGTACTTTCAGTATGATAAGGATATTAATAGGAAGGGCAATTTGAGGTGACTTAAAGTACCTTTTGTTACAAGTGCAAGGAAGTATTACTGAAATTGCTATAACCATTTTGGCCTATCTTAATTGTGAGTATTTAACCTTGCATTGGAAGATTTGGTAGGTCTTGAAGACAAAGGACCTCCAGTGGTTTTTTCCATTTGCTGCTCTGCTCCACACAGACCTCATAGACACTAACACAAGTAGCTGTGGAAGGAATGATGATAGTTCTACCTGTGCTTAGGCAGTGTTTGCCTCCCCAATAAAGGAACTAGAAAGCAGCCACTTCATAGTTTCTAAAACCACTGGAAAGCAAATCTAGCACTTTTAAAGGAGGAAGAGTAGGGTGAAAGTTTTCCCAAAGGGCAGCAATCGGTGTTGTGGCAGACTGCTGGCTCAGTGTTTCTGAGTTTAGTTTGTTCTCTGAATAAGGTCACAAGGATGATTGAGATTTAAAAAGCTATACAACTCAGTTTCACAATAATCACTTTTTTTTCCCCCCTCAAAGTGGAGATGTGCCTCCTACCCTCACCCCTAGAAGAGGTCAGTAAGAGCAAAGTGAGTGAATGAGGCAAATCTCCACATCAGATGCTTTGGCAGGCAGGAAAGATAGGTGAGAGGTAGCTGCCTCAGAGTGAGGCAGAAAGGTAAGACAACAGCAAGAAGACTGCTGTGGGGCAAATGTCTCAGTTGCTCCATGAAACCTTCCAGTCCTGTGCTGACATCACAGCTGGTAACTTTTTTGAGAGTCACTTCATGGTGAATCATACATCTCTGTTCAACTGCCAGTTGCAACTACTAGCTAAAATTACCAGTCCCAGTGCTTAAGCTGGGTATTATCATATGCAACTATTATACTGATAATGACTATTGACATGCACTGAGATGCTACACTGAAAGTGTGAGTCAGGGCTGATGCAGAGAACCTGAGAAGGCTGATGAGAAATGAGGGCGAGTCTGGCATTCTTTATATCTGAAATGATGATGGTACACTTTCCTACCTCTGAAACTGTCAGAAGCTTATCTTTCACCATCAGTGGAAGCAGTGAGTAGTGGAAACAGGAGAAGCACATATTCTTCTACTTTTCCATCACTTGTTTATTTTATTTCTTTACTTGTTCTATCCAGAGTCCATTTTTCCATCTTGCGACTCACTCAATTTCTTATTCTTAGAATATGAAAAAGAAAGAAAAAAAAAAACCAAAACAAACAAAAAATCCCACCCCAAACCCAAAACAAACAAACAACAACAACAAAAAAAAAAAAAAAAGCAATAGTCTAACAACAAAACCCAAACAGCTAGAAAAACCAAGAGCTCTTAAAGCAGAAAAACATCTAACGTGGATTGCCTCCACTAACTTTTAGTGGATAACCTCACATGATTCCCATCACCCTTTTTTGGGAGCTGGATCTCAGACAGGCTTGTGGTGCCACTGCCCTTTCCCTTTCTGCACCAGAGGCAAGCAGTATAGGCAGCCTCCCACACATCCCCTGAGCTCCAAGCAACCTTGGCTCCACGCAACCTGGTGGTGAAAAATCCTATTTTCTTTAAACCGAGTTTGTCACTTTTTACACTGCAAGTGGAACTGAGAAAAAATTAAAAAAAAAAAAAAGAGAGAGAGAGAGAAAAAGAAGCTTCTGGAGCACTGATGTCAACAAAGTGACCTTTTATGCTTGTGAATTAACCGTGAGCCAATGCTGTCCTTGCATATTACATTTTCTTCTGAGGAAAACAACAATAAAACTAACAACAACAAAAAAACCCAAACAAACAACTCCCCAGACAACAGGAAATGTACTTCCTTGGGCTTTGTTTGATGTATCTATGGGAAGAGAAACATTTTTTGTTTATTTCTCAACATGGAATATTTAGTTGAGAGGAAGAATTAGAAAGTCTGCAGGGTTCGCATACAGAGACTGGACAAAAGTCATCACCTTGAGCAGCACAGATTGATGCATTCCATCCAGCACTCACTGTCACAAAAGTGGCAGGATTTAACCTTTTAAGAATTTTGGTCCCTATTCTGGTATGGATCAGGTCTAACTTATCATTGATTCTCACTTCCTTCTGTTTGCATACCTGAGTCTATACACACTCAGTGTATATGTTTGACAGTAAAGTTCTCTTGGTATAAGAAATTCTGATTTATGCATTTACTCATTCATACATTCCTAGCATGACTGAATCCTTCTACAAATTTTGAGCAGCTGGATGCTTTGTTTTGTTTTGCTTGTTAAATAAGTTGAAAATTCAAGGTGAAAAAGAAGGATGTCTTTCTGTGATCCTGTGTGATTCTGTGATATTCTCTGCCATTTAGAATCCAATGCTTTGAGATGTTTTCAACAAACCCATTTTCCTTCACCTTGATTTAACAGTATAGTGGTGAGAATTAAAATCTCACCACTACACTGTTATGCCATAGTTATGCCATATCTTACCTTCTGAAAGGCATTATTTGTATTCCTGTGGTTATCCTCACATATTCATTATATTCTAATGTACATTTCATATTAGCTGCAAATCTTTTTTTCTGGTAAAATGGGAATAATTAAAATCCCACCCCTTCAATATCGCTCTCACATTTACATTTTCTAGAGCTGAAGTATTGGTTTAGTTTCCTGAAATATTTGCTTCTTTGGAGATGGTTTATGTATATTAACTAGTTCTCTGTGTAACAGAATTGTACTAAAACTGATCCCCTGGGATGCACAAGATGCTGGTTGGTCTGTGAAGAAAAGCCAAGGAGCATGGCAATATTACACACCATTGTGACTAACCACAGCTTATTTGTTCCATTTTCTTACCCTGCTGGTTACGAATGCAGCAGATCACATTGGCTTACTTTATACACCCAGGACCAGATCTTTCTGACTTAATCAACACATCTGCAACAAGGATTCCTCCACATTTTGAGCAACCATCTGGAACCTCACTGCAGTCCATGGTGAGAAACAGACCCTACTGTGTCGAGTTTGTTTCATTGTAGCTAACCACAACTTGTTTGCTCCATTTTCTTACCCTGCTGATTATGAACACAGCAGATCACATCGGGTTTCTTTATACATGCAGGATGAGGTCCTTCTCACTTTATGAACACATCTGCAATGAAGATTCCTTCATGTTCTGAGACAAGCATCTGAGATCCCACTGTAGTCCATGGGGAGAAACAAACAGTACTGTGGTCAAGTTTGTCTCATCGTAAAGCAGTTGATTAAAAGGCTGGCTGAATCATACAGCCAATTATCTTTTTTTTTTTTTCCCTCCATGACTGCAAGACCCTAGAGTTACCACCTCACACAATGTTACTATCAAAACTTATTTCCTAATCTCACTCATAATTACTGCAACAGCCACAAACCAACAAGAGGGAGTATGCCATTTCTTATATACCTTCCCATACAGGAAGGGAACAGGACTATTGCTGAAAGTCTTACTTGTTACAGCAAGAAAAGTAAAGGCTAAGAAAGGGGGAAAAAAGACTATTGTCTTATACTCTTATGTCAAACTCATGTACAGTATTACTGTGCTATGCTCAGGTGCAGAGGGAGAAGTGTATTTTACTTGTAACTAATGGGTCAAATCAAACTACTGACTTGGAGATTAAATGGGTTGAGGAAAAGCACAAGTCTGCAAAATGAGCAACAATGACATACAAACAGACAGAAAATGATAGTCTTTGTGGCATCATTTTTTACCTGGCATTAAGTCAAATATTTAAAGGTGATCTCTTTTTCCCCTTTATGTAAGACTTCTTTAGAAGTGGCTTATTGAGCTATATTTGCTAATAAAAGAGGCAAGCAAAGTAACCAAAGAAATTCTGAGTGGAAGTGAGATATGTCCAATTGGAATATATCAGTAGTTCTGTTAAGATTGTAAGTGTATTCATAGATTGTTTCCAATCCATCATGTTGCTAGTGAAGAGAAAGCTGGAGAAAAGTCCCAAATGTATAATTTTTAAATATATGTACACAAACATACACATATGTATGTACACACACACTCAGACATGAAGTGGGAAAACATGTACATTCTGTATTAAACATGATCAAAGACCTTACTTATGTTTCATAGGAAGGTGATGAGGTTCGCGGAAACCTAAGGCCCATACAGAAAAAGCAGTACAGTTCTACAGAGTGCTTCCTGTCTTTCAGTGTCCTCCTGTCTTACCTTTAGTTTCAGAACTCAGTTCAAGCAGTCAGCTTGTGAAATTCTTCCTCTTGAGAGCCTCTGCATGTAGCTTTCAGGTCTCCTTGCATCTTCACCTATAGGAATACCTGCTCTGATTTGTCCTGTTCTGCTTGTCTCCGAAGAAATGTTGGTGGTCTTTATAATATCACATAATACAATACCACATGACTTCTGTTATTTGTATGCTGTCATATAAGAACAAACTATGTTTGTTCAAGATCATAGTCCATGCTTTGGACAAATTACTTCAAATCCTGTCAATTTTCCTGTTTCCCCCCTTTTGCAATGCCTTATCAGCTGAAAAGTGATCTCTGAAGCTGCAGACCATAATTTTTGTATCTTGTTTCCAAAAACATACACCCATTGCTCAAGCCACCTACCTTGTCGTCTAGGCTAATAGCAGTTCTCTGTTGCAACCCTTTGTGTGACAAGAGCTCTTGGAGTAGGGATCCCTATTATCATCTTACCCATTATACAGTTCATGGTAATTAGGACACCTCACTGCCATCACAGGTTTCAGGGTATTATGACATATGTATTTTTTTTAGGTAAAATCCAAAGGACTGACACATTAACATAATTTTCCACAGCTTTTCAAGAGTTTTTATGAAATGCTATTACACTTGTGCTACATAAATTATTGAAGAACAGCTGGAATCAGGCGCAGGTAAAAACACAAAGTCAAAAGATTTGTTTAAGGGGAAAGTGAACAAAACTACACACAATTAACTCAAGATATTGATCTCAGTAATTGCTTTTGTTTGTGTAAAGTTATATAATGGTTTTCAGATCTGACTCTTAAAATTCATATCTAGGTGCACACACCCATCAGTGACTGTTGACGATTATTTGGCTATTAATCTGGATGGAGAAAGTTTGAAATGGAGTAAGTGCAGTTACTGTGCATGAGTTTTTGCAGGTTGGTTGCATCCTCTGTATTTTCTGTGCTGCCTATTTTAAGTAGCTACTGAACTGTGAATTGGGAAACTGAAGTTGCTATGGCTAGATCTTGGCAGCCTAGAAAAACCTTACTTGCTCACTGCCAACTCTTCCCTGGTGCTGTGGCTGATGCTCCTGAGACCATCACTTACCACTTATTACTGCTCTGTTGTTACTGTTTCGTTTTACTACTCTTGGTTGGTTGATTATTTTGCTGATGAGGTAATCTCCTGTCAGCCAGGTGAGAATGAAGTGGCTTGGCTTGTAAAGTTGGTGGGGAGAGTGAGAATTCTCTAGCAGTTGATGTGGTTTCCTAAGATCGTTGCTTAATGGAAATCTTCATGCCTGTGTTTTGTGCCCAGCAATGTTTAAAATCAGATAGCATCCATGGCACCATGATAAACATAATTGTATTTTCGTGCTAGATCATGCCAAATATGACAAGAAGCTAAGAGCCTTCGTACATTTCTATGTCTCAGTTTCAGACTGCAGGAAGGTAATAGAATAATAAATATATTTATATCTTTTTGACCCAAGCAGAGCTCCAGAAAGCTAATGATTCATTAATTCCAGACACTGAATATGTCCATTGTATCTTACTGTGATTTCTACTTTATTGATCCAAAGGTGCTCGAGAATATCTGCTATCTCTTTATGGTGTAACAGATCATCTTGGAAGGAACAAATTGCAGGAGCCACTATGACATTCAGCCCTACAAACAGTTCCTGAATACAAAGCATATACATCAATTACACTGAAAGTAGAACACTTGTTACAGAAGGGGTAATTAATTACTGCAAGATGATATTTTAAAAAATATTAATATATAGTTTATTAATATTAAATATCCAGAACTCGCATCACCCCGATCACCATTTAATAATAATAACAGGCTCTTTGCAACGTTATGGAAACTATATACAGGTTATAACAGGATCTAGAAATAACTATTAAATATATACATTAACTGAACTTGATTTAAACTGGAAGAGAAGGCTTTGTGGTCAGTATACCACTTGCGGCCAGTACGCCACTTGCTCACTAGACAGACGCAAGGAGCAACTTTCTGCTTATGGCAGAAGGCAATTAATAATTACAAGAGGCTTTTGGTATTTACTCACAAAAGGTATTATCTGACAGTACCCAAGGCTCGTGGCGGGGTTGCTGTCGGTAGCCGTCAGAGGCTTTAGAGTTTCCCCAGGCTTCTGGGTGCTGGAGAAAGGAGACAGACGATCTCTGACCTGTTCCTGGCTTTCTGGATGATCTGTGTCATCTCCAGGGCCTCCATCTGGGCAGAAGGCTTTCAGGTGCAGGCAGGATGTCTTGCCATGTGCAGTCTGGGCATGGTGTCACGCTGGCTGTGCAGGCCAAATGCATGGAGGTACCAGAGCCTCAGCTCAGGATCAATGAGGCAGCAGGCAAGGACGCAATAGCGGACACACCTTGTAATGGCAAAAGCGCGCACCCTGTGTTCCCTGCTCACCTCCTTTTATCCAATATAGCCTGAGACTAATGGGCCTTTGGACACGAGATAGCCAATCAAATGGCAGTTAGCCAAGATTTAGCCATATTGGGTGAAGCCATAGGCTTGCTTTACCCTTTTTTGGGCAGAACACAGCCTTGCATAAGGCAACCGTGTGCACCCTGTTTACCGCAGTTGCTGGGCAGACCACAGACCCCAGACTTAGTGGCGCCAGGTTCTTTGTCCCTTTTCCTGCGGTTGCTCTCCCCAAAACAGAAGGAGGGAGAGCAGAAAAACATGTCTGGGTAAGCCAGGACATGTACAAGCCTAATTTGGCCTGTTTAGGCCTACCACGACAGCACTTTTCTAAAACAAATTTCTAATAACATCACAGCCCTAAAGGTTGTTTTCCTGACAGAAAAGCACTCAGATGTCACAGGGAAAAAAACCCCACTCTGTTCAGATACTTTAAATGAAGTCAGGACCAGAGCAATTTAATGACTTATTTAAACTCCATAATTAACTAGACATCAGGGTTTTGGTTTTTTTCTGGATCAATATCAACAATACATTAGGCAACCTGTAGTAGCAGACATTTATGAAATGTGTGTCATACCTTCAACATTCTTAATACAATTTATAACTCATCCCCAGGAGTTCAAACCCCCATCTCAGTGATGGTCTTCATCAACCATGGGGGCCACAAGCTCATCCCCCTACTCCAGTAGTTGCTGCCCTTTGCACATACTCAAGAAACAAGTTGGGCNATTCTATGATTCTATGACCTGGTGTCTTGTCCTTATCCATGCTGCACCCTCCACCCACTGCTCTGTACATCAGTGAGAAACCAGTTACGAAGTTCCCTGCACACTGATGGGATGGTTGACTTGTGACCCCTTTTTATCTCTGCCCCACCCCCTCTCCCCATTTCCTACTGCTTGCACAAATTTTCATGCTTCTTGTGTGTTGCTTTACAAGCTAACTGACATCCTGATCTAGTTAAAAATGTCCCTGCTCAATGCAGGGGGTTTGGACAAGATGACATTTGAGGGTTCCTTCCAACCCAACGCATTCCATGATTCTGTCTTTCTATAATCTCTTTGTAAGCTGCTAGTTGCTTTTTTATTTGGCTGGTGACTGTTTTTAGCACTACTGAATAGATTTGAGTGTTGTCCTCATTTTTCCTTTTGCATCCAGCAAGCATCCACTCTCCTGTTGCACCAGCTGCTGTTACCCAGGCTGTTCAGTAAACAGCAGAAATGCAAAAGTATCTTCAACTACTTGTACAGTATTTTATGTATGAAAACTGGTTTATCAAATCTCTCAACTGCTTTTTAATACCAGACAAGATCCACAGGTGAAATAGCTTATCTTTTTTTGATTCCTACATTTTTGGTTTTATTTCATTATATTAATTTACTTTTTCTGGATACAGTCACAAATTCCAGTCATGTCCAGACATGCATGAATAGTAACAGTATTGCTTTACACAGACTTTGCAGGAAAACAGGACTTTTACTTCTGCTTAGCAAAAAAAGATACTGGTCACAAGTACAACTTGGGGAATGCCCAGGAGTTGGCTGTGCTAAGTCCTGCCTTGTTCACTTGCACCTGCCATTAAAGGCAGCACCTTCACTCACAATCATGTTTCAAAATCCTTTCACCTGCCAAATTATACTCCAGAGACCACCCGCTCAGCTGAGCTGTCAAACATTTTTTCAACCTACAGATCTAACTTCAACTGCTCACTCAGGCAGTTGCAAAAAACAACCCTGGGAGGAAGCTCATGTTAGTGTCTCCACACTAGCAGTCAGGAACCACATCTGCGTGCCCTCTGGACTGGCTGCGTTACCCCCAAATCATCTGTTTTTGTGATCTCCCAGGTTGACAGGTCCACAGGCATCAGGAAAATTTAGCAAGAGGCCAAGGTGCAGAAAGCCACTAAAGCACAAGCAATTGCAGTGCCAGTACATGATTCATCCTAACTACACGTAACTATTTAGGCAGCCTAAACAGTGGCAGAGTCTGTAGGCTTTCCAACCTCCATGGGTAAAGCTGTTTCATATCAAATGTTCTGCCAATGCACATATTCTAAGGCAGCTAAATGGCACATCTCAGTACTTATCTCAAGCTGAAATCTGTTTGACATTCATAAACTAATCACCTCTATTGATGAAAGCCCAGAGTGTGACAGTTTCATGCTAAAACATGGCCACAAGAGGAGGAAGTGGTGTGCTGACCTTATTACATATAATAGCTTTATGGTTTGTGATTTCTTTGCTGAAGAAGTAAGGCAGCTGGAGTTCAGCATTCTCATGAACACTCTGCAGGCAAAGAGCAAGATAGTCCCTCACAGCTGGGGGAAGAATTTATAGCTGTGGATGTGAAACTCAGCTTTGGTCTCTTAGATTTAGAGAAGTGCCAAGTCCTGCTTGAGAGTTCCCAATTTTATGTTAATGTCTACGGGCAAGTTTAATGTTTACTACTCACTGCTGTAAACCACACTGCACAGTGTTTGCCTAGGGCTGTTGCTTTGTTGTGGTGATGCTGAGCTTCTCTCGGATGCAGGTGGTGAGATCTTAAGATACTTTCAGTATGACTTGCTTTATCTTTCAGCATTAGAATCAAAACATTTTCTACATTTTAGTCAGTCAGTCCAAGTGAAATTCAAGGAAATGTTTATTTAATGAAAATTCACAGACCTCTCAACCTCCAGGTGCTTGAACTGGTGCAAGCAGCTAAGCTAAAGAGAAGGAATAAAGAGCACATGTTTACATTCTATATATGAGAAACAACTTGTATCTGGTAGTGGAAACATATGTGTTTATTATTTGGAATCATAATTTCTTAACCAAGTTGGACTCATGACAGGCTTTGTTTCTTTCAGAAACCATTCTTCTTGTCTTTGGATAGTAAAAGACCAGAAGAAGAATATTTCCCAGAAAAATGTGATGTGTGTAGATTCAAGAGATCCTTTTCACTGTAACTGTATTCCTATTGTTTTGTTTAGCACATGTACCCACACATTCACATTCAGACACAGAATTATCTAGGTCGGAAAAGACCCTTAAGATCCTCAAATCCAACCATTAACCTGGCACTGCCACACCCACCACTAAATCACATCACTCTGTGCCGTGTCTGCTCATCTTTTAAACGCTTCCAGAGATGGTGGCTTAACAAGCTACCTCCATTACATTAAAATTTTCTACAATCAGTTTACCATGGTTTCATTCAAATTTCACACACCTGTAAATATAATCCTTTTGCAAAGTGTTTTGCAAGTGCTCATGCTCAGTATTACTCTTCATAATGTGACTGAAAAAACATTTAACAGCAAATAGAATATGATGTTAGTTTCCTGCTAGAAGTTTCTATCACAGTATAAGCAAGGTTGGAAGAGACCTCAAAGATCATCAAGTCCAACCCATTACCACAGACCTCGAGACTAGACCATGGCACCAAGTGCCACGTCCGTCTTTTCCCTTTTTGCAGCCTATCTATGGACATGCAGCTGTGTGGGACCTTCCTTCCCAGTTTTCTGCTCCCAAAGGGACTCGACTCCAAGGAAAACCATCAAAATACAAACATTTGGTCTCCCCCAAAGACAAATTATTCCTCAAGGGAAGCTGCAGGCACCTCTGGGGAGGGGCAAGACTACCATATGTCTACTCTGATTTCCAATGATTTGAACAATGCAAGGCCTCCTACTAGTTTGCAATNATTATATATAAAAATAAATAATTTTATATATTTTTTCCTGATCTATCAGAAGAGTGTTCTTGATTTTTTGAGTGGTATGCTTTCTTTCATATCTTTTAAAAAATGGTCTTTTACTACCAGAAGATGGTGTGCTTCCACCACATCATGCTGCAGACAGCATGAGAAAGGGATTGAATTTTACTGCCTAAAATCAGCTCTCTTTACAAAATCAAGCAATAGTTACGATGAAATTAGAACAATTTAATGGTAAAAAATAGAGTTCATACTTAGTGAATGCACACATTACTGTATTTTCAGGCATAGTCTGCTTCTACATTCAGTGAACTAGTACCTATACAGTAATTTTAACAAAATAAGCTTATCAAGTAATAATAAAACAGATATGAAATTATTATTAGAAGTCAATACCCTTATAAAATAACAATGTTTAAAACATTTGGATTACTTTTTAATACTTTTTTTTTTAATTACTTTCAAACAACATCAAGTGTTCAAATGTTTGCACATAAATACCTTTTACTTGGTTTCCTATTTGGCTTTGTGGATTTTTGTCCTGATTTCATCTTGGATAGTTAATTTTCTTTCTAGTACCTGGCACAGCACTGCACTACGGATTTAGTATGAGAATGACGTTGATAAGACACTGATGCTTTTTTGGCAATGTATGTTTTGTTCTCTGTAGAACTTTGGCATGGTTGTTTCTTATTTAGTTTTTCTTGGAGGCAATGTCAGGGTTGCCAGGGCATGTGTGGCAAGTAGGGAAGCATAGGACCCTGAATGACGTACGACAAAGAACCTACATAGGTGTCTAGCTGAATTGACTGTAAACAAGGAGGAGATGTGGCAGGGAGGGGTTGATGTTTTGGGGTTTGCCGTTGCTTTTCAGGTTATTACTTATCTCAAATTAAAAATGAAATGATGTTTTCCATTTGCTATAGAGATTGAGGCTAAAGCAAAACTAATTTGAACTTGTTAAAATATGGATATTTTTGCTACAAATTTTTCAATGTGAGATTTCAAAAAACACCTCAGCTACACTAGCAAGGGTTGCAAATAATGCAGTGCAGGTAGTAGTGATGTAGCAAGACTTAAACATAATGCTGTACTTCACCACTGGAATTCTGTGATGTCTGTCATCAGAAGAAACAGATTTTACACAGATATGGTGTCTGGGGTGGCATAAATGAAGCCAGTGTAGGAAATTAAATAGTCATGCTGCACTATTTATATTTCAGGGGTACTGACTATGCTAATAGATTGCTATGTTCATATAGAAAATTTCAAAGCCAGTTGCTAAGTGAGACAATGCAAGTGCTTATCATATTTTGAATGTCAGAGCCATGGAACGGGATAATAAACCTACCTCATCCATGAGACAGAAAATCATAGAATCCCTTTGTTTTTTTCTTAACTATTTCAATCCCCTTATTGAGCCCTTTGTTTCAGTGAGTGTCCTTTTATCATTGCCCGTAATAATGTGATTATTACTAACAGCAAACCAAAATAACCTGATCAACAAGGAAAACACAGTAGAGAATCTGAGGTGCTGTATTTGAGTACTAGTGAGCAGGCAAAATGGTATTTAACAACTTGTTAAATCAGTGTATAGAATCATAGAATCAGAATGGTATGGTTGGAAGGGACCTCAAGGATCATCTAGTTCCAAACCCCCTGCCATAGGCAGGGACACCTCCCACTAGTACAGGTCACTCAAGGACTCATCCAACTTGGCCTTGAATACCTCCAGGGAGGGAGCAGCCACAACCTCCCTGGGCAACCTGTTCCAGTGTCTCATCACCCTCACTGGCAAGAACTTCCTCCTAACATCCAGTTTCAATCTCCTCTCTATCAGTTTAAACCCATTGCCCCTTGTCCTGTCATTACAAGATCTTGTAAATAATCCCTCCCCAGCCTTCCTGTAGGTCCCCTTCAGATACTGGAAGGCTGCTCTAAGGTCTCCTCAAAGCCTTCTCTTCTCCAGGCTGAAGAGCCCCAACTCTCTCAGCCTGTCCTTATAGCAGAGCTGCTCCAGCCCTCTGATCATCTTTGTGGCCCTTCTCTGGACCACAAGTTTTTTGAAAACAGAAAACAATGAGAAGTCCAACAAAACCTGCTTTAAATCTTTATTAGTACTGCAGTAATTACAATCTTTTCCAGTTTCTGTGCCTGTAGTGACTTTATATGGGCCTTTCCTAGGCAAACAAACTTATTAAAGCTTTTCTAGGTAAATCTTTATCAATGGATGATAGACTGACGACTGAAAACCATTACAGTATATTGTTGACAGGGTAGCTACAACATGGTTCACAAGGAAAAGTACAAAAAGTGAGCCTATATTAAATCTGGGAAAAAAGGTTAATACACGTGGATGTGTTTCCATAAAGGCCTCATTTTACACCACAACACCATGGACTAGCTGAACCTGAGTCACTTCTAAACAAAATTCAAACCCATGTAATTGTGTTCAAGTTTTTGTTTACCCAAACAAGTGAACCCTTCTCACAGGCTTTTTTTTTAAAGCCTCCCTCATTTATACTTTTCAGGGGCCAGAATAAACTCTGAAGAGTCTGCAAAAGGCAAGACATATATAGTTAAAAAGCATTTTAGAAAAGGTTATTAATTTAACACAAAGAAGATCATCTTCCTTTATCAGGGAGGTGAGTTTTTTTACTTTATTCAGACATGGCCACAAGAATAGAATAGGTCAGCTCTCCAACTATGGCAGTCTGGTGGAGGAACATACAGAGACATTTAATCAGATTCACAGATTCACAGATTGCATCGAGTTGAAAGGTACCCTCAAAGATCATCTTGTCCAACCCCTCTGCATTGAGTTGAGACACCCTCACCCTCACTGTAAAGAACTTCCTCCTTATATGTGACTTAAATATACCTTGCTTCAGCTCAAAAATCATTGCCCCTTGTCCTAGTGCTACAAGCTGTTCTAAACACCCCTTCCCCAGCCTTCCTGTAGACTGCCTTCAGATATTGCAATGTAGCTCTAGGGTCTTCCTGGAGCTTTCTCTTCTCCAGGCTGAACAAAACCAATTCTTTCAGCCTGTCTTGGTAGGATAGATGCTCCAGCCCTTCAATCATCTCTAATCATCACCAACCTAAGCCAGAAATCAGTTTTAAAATCAAACATTCTTAGTAGCAGAAATGAAGCAACGACTAGCACAAAATAGTCGTGAAGAGTGGGTCAGGCTTACACAGATCTATTGAAATATATTGAAAACTAAACCAACTGCTTAATAACATCCAGTTTTAACTTCCAAGGTATATGTAAAGAGGCAGATGGTGAAGTATCAAACATAATCCACAGCCAGCTTTTATGTAATGCCAGTGTTATGTGAGGGAGACAGAATTAGCTCTAGGTGGTCTGCATGTACTCAAAAAGAGGATCCTGGTCCAGCCAGAGTCATTTGCAGTGGCACAGACTACCTAGCAAGAGTGGGATTTGCAAAGTTAAAAACCCTGATGTAGCCTGGAAGACACAAGCTTCTCTCTTTCCATTAGCTCTTCCTTAGAGGCAAGCATTAAAACTCTTTAAAATAATTTACAAAAAGAATAAAAGTTCAGATTTCAACATCCATGCTAGGAAGAAGAGGGAAAAAAAAATAAAAATCCATGTTCTAGAAAAAGCAGGGGAATAAAACATGTAATGTGTCATTGCCAAACAGACCTACCTGCTGTTGAAGCATCAGCTGCTACATTGCAGCAGGGGTTTACCACAGGGCCAGCAGCACCCACCCTAGGTCCTACCAGAGAATTGCATCCACTTACAAGATAGTGCTGCACATTTTGGATACTCCACTACAAGAAAACTGCAAAGGCACAGAGAGAAGTCTAGAGGAGGTCACTGGCAATGATAAATGGCTTTGAAAAAGCCATTCATTATGTACATTTGAAGGAATTAGATTCAGTTCAGCCTGAAAAATAAGCAAATTGCTTCAGATATAAGAAGCTGCTATATAGAGAGGATTTGTGACCAATCATTCTCCTACTCACAGAGCATGAAGTTTGGCTTTAACTGACCAAAAAGGAGTTTTGGTTATGCACAGGAGGACATTTCTGAGCTTTAAGGACAGTGACACAGTTGAAGTAATCTCTTAGAGTACTTCTGAAGGGACTTTAATTGGCTTCAATTCATTTGATATACACCTAGCCAGGGCAAGCCATATATCCTAAAAACACCTCAGCACAAGGACTTGAACTCTACTAGCTTCTGCTGGCACTGCTATTCTCTGAGTTTATAGCACTTTTTCAGGCACTTATGAAGAAGGGGACATAATTTTAAGACTCCTGTGTAATTAGAGAAGAGATTAATGTAGTTATTCTTCTGGGACACCAAATGCTGTTTATTTGGACTGAAAGAGGAAACATATTGTTTAATTTGTACTATCTTGAATGCTAATCTATGAAGTCAAGTGAGAATAGTCATCTGTAAGTGTGACACACAGTTATAAAGCAACCTGTCTTTACTTGGGAAGATTGCTAATTTGTAATGCCTTGCTTAGAATCACAAGTAACCTTTGGCATATAATTAGTCTGTAAAACAAAACTGTTCCAATGAAGGTGTACAGCTCATGATATTCTTTACATCAGAGCTGGAGAGGATCTGGTGGTAGAGAAGCATCTCTCCCACTGAACCAAGCTGGTCATGAAATGATGCCTCCTTTTAAAGCCAGTTGCCCTTCTTTGGAAGGCATAAATATGTACAGAAAAGGAATTCTACAAGGACTTGTTTTATAAGGAACAAGACATTTTTCAGTGAAGGTGTTACAGAGGCCATGAGGATTAAAAAAATACTGACCAAAATGTAATTGCATAGGCTAGAAGAACACATACAGAAGATTAGTACATAGTGGCACAAAGAAATCTTTCATCAAGGGCATTCACAGAATCACACAGAAACACTCTGGTTGGAAAAGACCCTCAGAATCACCAAGTCCAACTGATATCACTGCTCTATAGGCTTCACCCTAAACCATATTCCCTAAGCACCACATCCAAATTACTTTTAAACATATCAAGGGTTAATAACTCAACCACCTCCCTGGGCAGCCCATTCCAATGCCTGACATTCAGAATACTCTTTTAAAAAAATTAAAAAGACAGTATAAAATTTTTAAAAGCTCAGTGTAGTAATGATGCCCAGAAAAATGAATCAGTGGACTAAATTGCATTACTGTAAGACCATTCAACCTATGCAAGAAACAGTGATTTTGAATTCTATCCAAAGTGTATCTGGAGTTGTGAGCAGTAGGATCTGGAATCCACATATCTTGCTTTTACTAAGAACACTGGGAATTTAGCTTTCCATAAAAAGGCATTTGGTTCCTCTTCTAATTTTGCAAAGGATTATTTGTTGCAATGGTATGTATTATTGCACTAAACCAGCCTTGTCATATGTAGAATTAAAGCAGAAATAGTGCTTATGTCATTACTAGCCTGGAGATGAAAGACTTCTTCTGGCAGTTTTATGGCTAGGACATCCAATCCCTACACCATAGAAAGTTTTGAGATCCTCATCTAACCAATGTTCATCTGAAAAGACTACCTTAGACTGGATTCAGCTCAAAACCTAAACAGTCTGGATGCAACTGATTTCCCTACATCACAAGAAAATGTTTTGTGGTTTCTCACTTGGGAATTGCAAATGAAATTCTAGTGATGTCTATCATTAAGTTCTTATTCTGAGTTATTTAACATGTTGCCAAATCTTAACCATCTTAGACTGAAATTTTCCATAGTGACTGCTCCAGACTGAGGGAGGCAAGAGGAAAATGATGTGTCCAGGTTTACTCTGTCAACAGTAAAATTACTGAAATTGCACGTGATGGGTTTGTACCTCAAATGCATTTTCTAACTTCTCATAAGCATTGAATGAATGCTGAAGCTGTACTGGTGTTTTTATGAAACTACAGAAGCTGGATACACTTGGGGTTTCTACCTCCTTGAGGCATTTGGTTAAACAAATAAAGACATAACAGAAAGAATATGTGAGTGGAGGATTGTGTGATGTGTATGTTGAGTTCACACGTTTTCCCCTTTTCAAAAGAAGATTACAAATCTACATGGAAAATATTTATTAAAAATCTCACCACCCTCCCTCACCCAAAGCAAAGTGGGAGGGATGCTTTCCTTCCCAGTCATGTAGAATAGGAGCCTGAAACTGGATAAGCAGAGGAAGATTGGAAGTGGAGAACAGCAGCTTCACAGAAAGTGGAGTAATGAAGAATGAAGTTTAGAAATCAGCACAGGGTGTCCTAAGGGAGATAAATAAAATAGTAAAATAATAGGGATGGAGACAGTTGGGACAGATGCGATTAAGGACAGCATCTTAAGGTGCATTCAGAAGAAGATTAAGATTACATAACCTTCATTTCCAGCATGTCCCTTTTTCTAAAGTCATTGAATTTGTAACTTTAAAGTTCTCTTAATGTTGTATTTTTGGGATGTATTTTAATTTATACACGTGAAAATAGGCCAAGAGATTACTCTTGGGTCCTGTAATACTAAGTTGAACCTAGAAGCTTTGAAATTTTGGATTCAAAATCTGGGCTGTGTGATGAAGCTGGTGCACACAGCACACTGCCAAAGCTGGAAACCTCTAGTTTTGTGGTGGAAATTAATTCCCAGTAACATTTGAATGCTGAACAGAAGGTGGCTCATATTTGCCAATTTCTACAGAAAAAAAAAAAAAAAGAGTTGTTTATTCACTTTGCATTTACCATTTTTTAAAAAAAAAACTTAGAAGTAATCACAAGAGGTGAGAAAATGATAATCTCTCTTTACCACACAATTAGTGAATGCTTTTAAAATGGATTTATGTAATTCTCCTCTTTTTTAATGTCTCTAGCCTAATAAATTTTTAATTCCTAATTTTACATTGAAGACTCTTAGTCCTCTCCACTTCCTTTCCCTCCCTTTCTTCCTCTCCTCCCAGAAAAGTCTAGTCTAGCATGTAACCTTATTCTATACTTAAGGCAATTTTCTAAGAAATGTTTATCAGAACCTTTTAAGTGTTACCATATTATGTGGGAAAAGGAATATGCTAATATAGTTGCTTATTTTCTGGGAAAATACCCACAACCTATATGTATTGTGAACGGCCTGATCTAATTAGTGCATTTTAAATGATCGCATTAGGAAAAGATTTTTTTTTTTTTTTTTTTTTTTAAACTGATAGTTGAATGTTGATTCTTCCTAGTCTGGGATCTATTTGGCACTTGGTGAGATTGAGACATTGTTCTGCCTGGAAAGCTGTAGTGCCAGGCATGTTCACACATGAAGAGCTGCAAAATCAAAACCCGAATTTAAAGCGGTTTCAATGTTCAGTGAATGGCTGTTAAGCAAGAGATTTGGGGGGTTTAACCACTATATTTAAATGTAAATAAGTATGGCTTGGGATCTGACTCCAGCTGGCATAAATCAAGAGTGTCCAGTCATCTTCTGTAAGTATGCTGAACATGGTGCATCTCTATTTTTCTTAGAGCCGTCTGAGTCACAGTCAATAATTACCCTCATTACAGACAGTACTCAGAGCACCCTGGAGAGATCCTTATGACTCTCTCTAGTCAATTCAGGGTCAGCTACGGGATAAGACCAGGTTCCTCAGGGCTTTACCCAGTCAGATACTGGAAAATTTTCAAAGTCACTTCATAACCTCCCTCTCAGTCTGTTCCACTGTCTGCTTGTTGTACTGCCAAAAAAGTTCTCCTTGTATCTAGTAAGAATATATTTTATTTCATCTTAAACCTGTTATATGTCATCCCCTGCCACACATGATTGTGAAGGGCCCAATCAGCTCCTCTTAGTTCCCTTCCTGTAGCCACCTGCATGTCTGTGAGGTACCTCCAAAATCATTGCTGTATCAGGTTAGACAAGTCTACTGCTCCAGACTCTGCTCATGGGGCAAAGTTCCAGCCTGATGAACTCATTCCAATTTACTCAGAGGGGGGCCCCAAAGTGTATGGAGTACTCTAGATGGTCTGTTAAGTGCCAGGTAGAGAGAGTCCAACACTTCACTGAAACTAGGCTTCTTGCCAAGCTGAAATCCTACCAAAACTCAAGGATGAGGTTTCTGTTATCAAAAGAGAGACAGAATTTACATGTTGTGGTTCATTNCTTCTCCAGACTGAAGAGCCCAAACTCTCTCAGTCTGCCCTCATAGCAGAGCTGCTCCAGCCCTCTGATCATCTTCGTGTCCCTCCTCTGGACCCGCTCCAACACTTCCATGTCCTTCCTGTGCTGGGGGCTCCAGAACTGCACACAGTACTCCAGATGGGGTCTGACGAGAGCAGTGTAGATTTTAAAGTTTCAGTCTTTCATAATCTTTTCATTAAAGTTGCCACAAAAAGAAGACTGATGAACCTTAGTAAGCAATACTACATTAATGCATTTGTATGTTCTTTGAAATGTTCTTAATATGGGAGGAACTTAAGTAGATGTCTGTGTACCCACCAGGATCTTCCAATTACATTTTTTTATTATACCAGAAACATAATTAGTGGGGTAAAGATATAGCAAATTGGATGAATGCCATCTAAACATTAACCTATTTCATTGATTAGCTATTACACAATAGGAACCTGAAAAAGTCCTTTCCATAAAAAAATTTGACTGCTGTATCTAATTTCAAAACAGTCCCATGCATTTCTCTTCAAAATAATCGAGTTGAGATATGGCTATCTTGACAGAACATCTTTTGAAAGTGCAAACAAACACTGTAACTTAGAAAATGTACTTTCTAACATGGCATATCCTTCTTTCTTGAAAATACATCCTGAATTGATGTGTAGAACATTTCCATTTGTGGTATTTAATCAACTTGTCACCCATTATAGGGTGTATTCCAGTGTTTTGATTTACAGCAGATGTGTTCTCCTTCATTCCCAGAGCATTTTCATTATAAGGTATATATTTCTTTCAGATGATTAAAAATTCCACTGCCTTTGCAGTGAGGATATACAAAATCAAGTCAGCTTCTGCATGCTGAAGATTGCCTATTTCACTGTGGTATAATTTGTGTATATGATCAATGCAGCCATCTTCCCATGTCACTGCTATTGACATTCTGCTAAACAATATTCCTCTCATCCCACAGTTTTCCTTTGAGAAGTCAATTCTTCCATATTATCTTTTCTGTTAATGGTACAGTTTCTACAAAGAAGCCCTAGGATAATAAGCTGCCTAGTGTTATTCTGGTTATGTTACAGTGGTAAGCCTCACAAAGAAAGATTTGATTGCAGCTATTGGCATGTGCATTTTTAAACCTCAAAAGGCATTCAGTGTACATAAAAGATACAAGCATTTGTCAAGGCTTTTGGTATTCTGAACTTAAAGCCAACTACTTTTTGTGCCATTGTCACACTGTTAGTGTTGCATTGTTCCTTAGGTGTGTTCTTTATCTTATGTATTTTTGCAAGCACTATTAAATGCGTAGCACACAACTGCATTATTTCTTTACAGTATATTTTTTGTAATCTCTGCTAGGGAACAGCAGATGACCTTGAATTTAGCAAAAGAATGTGTTTTATGGGTTTAGGTCAAAACAAAGCTTGTTGTCAAAGTGAAATCTAAATTATCACTAGTGTTTTATTTTCCTGTTAAGTTTTCATTCCCTTCAAATTTATACCTTTCGGTGGAAAAAAAACATGTTTGCAGGCAGATTCGGGTGTTTTACAGATGTGAACTTGCATTCAAAACCTACCACAGTGCAGCAATATAAAGTAACAAAGACAGATGGAACAACTAGCAGAAAGCATCATTACACACGAAACGTCTCAATAATGAAGCATCAACACTTAAAATCTCCAGATTTGCTTGCTCATGAGTGCCTGTCCTGCAGATGCAAGTATTCATGTGCATATTAAGAAAGTTCTAAGATACTTGCAGAGCCTATCAGAACACATCAAGCTTCCAGTCTTAAGTTTTGATTACTTACTCATTAGGTACTGAAGAGTCCCAAGTGAATTCAGATCTTTGTAGATTGAAATAATACATGTGTATTTGTTAGCAACCTGTGATAGTTTGAGAGTTATCCACCACCCTCCACTCTATGAAAATCACCCAGACTAGACTCAGCTTTCTGGAAGTTAAAGAATGAAGCTATATTTACAGCTTAGCACAATTTACAAACACAGTTATATACAAATTACAAGTAATATAGAAACACAAAATTCCCTCCAAAACAATCAGATTGCCTCAGAGTTCCTGACCCAAACCTGCCCCACCCCCCTTTCCCCTCTTTCCCTCCCTTCAGAAATAACCAGATCAATCCCTGTATATCTCTTGTGATAAATCTGGAGAGATCTGAGCTGAGATGTCAAAAAGAAAACAAGAAGGTGTGAGAGGCTGATCCTTCCCTCCACAGAATCAACAAAGATAAAGATTGCCTTTGTTAAAGATGGCCCAGATTCCTGGGAGGGCAAAGGGATGCAAACAGCACCTTTGTGGACTTACTGGACTTGACCCAGATATCTGCCCAAGAACTCAGGAATGCTATATAGAGTGTCTTGATGAAATTACGTGATTCCAGTCTGGCTTGAATGCCCAG
>WBNM01045019.1:0-15085 GCA_013399055.1 Ramphastos sulfuratus | reverse complement strand
CCCTTCCCTTCCCTTCCCTTCCCTTCCCTTCCCTTCCCCTCCCTTCCCTTCCCTTCCCTTCCCTTCCCTTCCCTCCCCTTCCCTTCCCTTCCCTTCCCTTCCCTTCCCTTCCCTTCCCTTCCCTTCCCTTCCCTTCTTTTCCCTCTTTGTATATTAATATCCAGATCAGGTTTGATAGCTCCTTTTTGTATCCCTAAACTGGTGCATAAATAAGTGAGGGTGGAACTGACTGAAAGTAAGACCAAAAATGAGTGTCCCATTTTGTTTGTCCACGGATGAGGAAGAACTTTTACTTTAAAATATTTTTCCATTTTCATATGAGAAATAAAGAGGTGCCCATGAATATGAATCAGTGCCTATATAAAAATATGACAAGGTCAATCTTAAACCTACAGAAAAGATTCTTTGGAAACTCCAGTAAAACTAAGTCAGTTTCCCAAATTAATATCTGCCATGGCAGCCAAGCACTGAGCATTCAGTGAACATTTAAACCCCTCTGATTTGGGGTGGAAGGAGTCAGATTTCATGGCTATTGAAATCAGTAGTCAGGTTCTTGTTGTGCCCCAAGGAGAGGCAAGTGATAGGAGAGGGATTCCCAATGCTCCCAGCCCAAGAGCACTGCCGTGTTGGAAGGAAGACAAAGAGGTGACCACTGTGTTGGGAGAGGTTGTCCATCCAGTGACAGTGGTTTTAGGGGAACTGGGAGCAAACATGGCTCCAGTAACTTCTTCCCACACTTTTAGGTCTGACCAAGAAGGAAGCCTTAAAAATATCAGAAACACTAACAAAGCCCCACCTGTTCTCAGGGGAGAAAAGTGATTCCCAGCAGCCTGCAAAGAGATCTAAAAAAAAAAAAAAAAAAAAAAAAGAATAACATCTCTCTCTCTATATATTGTGTGTGTATGTGAAAAGACAAGCAAATGAATATTTTTCCTCAATGTGAGAAGGAAAACAGAAAAATATTCTTTGGCAGCCTTCAGAGTCATGGTTTACTCAGCTAAGAAATATGTCTTGAAGTTCAAACTAAAGTTGACCAATACTCAAAGCTGCTTATAGCTGCAGATAGCAACATTTGTTTCCAGATGTTAATGGGAATAAGGCAGGAAAGCACAATAATGCCTGGAGCCTGTTGAATAGAAATGCCTTTTTTCCTATATTAGAAGTTGTCAGATGTCCATATCCCAGCGCTTGCAAGACAGGCAGGGAGCGTGGCTGTGTTAGAAGGTTTGCCAGGTATGGTTTTATGTGCATGTGTGTCTCGTCTGCAGAGCACAATGTGAAGCAGAGCCCTTCACTCAACAGCAGCAAATAAATACTAGAAAGCAAAGGGCTAAGTACGACACCTTTGGGAATAGAATAGGGATGGGGAGAAGGGGAAGGATGGACAAAAGCTGCTGAGAGATGCAAACACGGCTGGAAAGAGATGAGGCAAACCAGAGTAAACGGTTCCTCTTAACCTACCTAACCTGCTTAACTAAATAAACCATTACTGCAACTTAGAGCAGGGTTTCCCTTATGGACAGCTGTCATTAGATGAAAGAGTTAAAGACAGAAAGCTCTAAAAGAATTAACTCTCATGTTTGAATATATTTTTTTGGCATGTCAATGTAACTACCAAAGGAAAAAGGAATAAAATACCTAACATGGTGAATGTAAGGTGGGTTTCTTTTTTTTATTTTTTTTTTTTTTTGAGTGAGGCACTGGGTTAGGGTTGTTTTTTTTGGTAGGTAAATCATTTTCTTTTTAAATGAAATTCTGTTTGACTGCATGAAATATGAACAGTAATTAAATGCACAGTCTGTGGGCCTTCCATACTTTAAAGCTCTTTCTTAAAAAAAAAAAACAACACACACACACAAAAAAAAAAAAAACCAACACAACTGCTCACCTCAGACAGGCCAATTACCCAAGAATGATGGAGTCAAGAGGAAAGTAGCTAAATTTCTTTACTTGAATGATCACAACCACAAGCCAGTGATTAGTCCGTGCAGCACCAGCGGGGATGTGGTGGGGACACTCACATTGGAAGACTTCAAATAGTCATTTCCTTGGTTAAAATAAAATCTGACTGCACTAAATAGACAGTTTTTAATCTCAATTGGACATCTGAAGATTTCTCAAGCTGTTGTTGGCTGCAGCAGAAACAAATTTTTCTGCTTTGTTGATTAAACCAGTGGTCTCCACCATTGCTTATCGGCCTGCGACGAGCTGTTCTTTTTAATTAAAAGTGAGCCACCACGAGAGAGCAATTAACAGCTAGTAATTACTGTGCTCTTCAGAACTGCAACATTTTGCCTTTCATTCCAATTATATAATGGACAAGTGGCTTTTTGATCTTCAAATTAGTGAGCTCTTGTACTATTTGTTTTGAGGCAGATTTGGAAGGTTAATGATGGCCTGTGGTGGCACTCTTTCCACTGACTGATGTAAGACAAGAAAAAAAGGGGAAAGAAACAGGAATAGTCTATCAAGAAATGCAAATGCTGCCTTCATGATAATGAACAGGAGAAACACAGGCAACTTAATATGCAGGTTATTTAATAGGAACCAAATAAGCACTCATTTTGGTGCTAGCCAGTGCTGTGCAATTCTCTTTTCTGTCCTTTTTTTTTTTTTTTTAAAAATAATAATACTAATAAAAAAAAGGTTTAATTAAACATTTCAATATAGATTCTTTAGAGAGTGACACATAACATTTAACTGTTTGATACTTAATTGTGTTTGCCTTTGATTGTGGCACCTATAGTTAAATGTTGTACAACGTTACTAAGGCATTGAAGCGTCCCTTAGGACAGGCGATGCATTGACTTTGTCTAAAATCTTTTAAGTAATAAGTCTTAATATATTTAATGGCCATTGTGCCCTTTGAGTACAAGGACCCCTTACATCACAAACTGTTGTCTAATTTTAATTAATATTGATTTGCATCTCTTAAATAGAAACTGTAATTGTTGCTGTTGCTTATGGCTCTGTAATAATCCTGGAGGATAGGCACGTTGAATACGTTGTGCGGATAGGAGAGTGTGTTTTAAAGAAGAGATCAATAACAGTTATTAGGGCAGATCTCTGCTCTTTTGATTGGAGCTGCTGCAATCAGCTAAGCAATGCTGTGCTGACTTAGACCAGTCACGCTCTTTGCATTTAATTTTTTTAAATTGTAAACCTGGTGTTAGTTTTTTATGTAGGAATGCAGATAAGGTTCGCTCTAGTCCCAGGCACTCTGATCTTTTGGAAGAAGTCAGCAGCTGTAGTACTCTAATACCTCCTGAGTAGATTAAGAATTTGGCACTTAACTTCTGTTGTTCATGTCTGGCTTATGGATATCTGCACAGCTTTACAAAACCACAGACCCCATTTAACAGACAAATTACAGATGTTGTGAAAAAAGTAACTATCTTCAGTGCAATGAATAAAACATGAAACATTCTGTGGATAGCTGAAACAAGAAGAACTGTGTTTAAATTCCTTTCCGTCCATTGATTTAGCTATTCCTTCACTAAACACAATCATTAATTACACAAATAACTACAGGCATGATAGACCATAGACAGACCTTTTCTTTTGGACTGTTAAAGCTTTAGTCTCATGGCTGTTCCTGTAGGAAAGGAATGAGCTGTTGATTTCCTCAGAGGTAGAATCAGATTTGTGTTGCTGAAAAAAAGGAGTATGAAAACCAGATTCTTAAAAGTGTTTGGATCACATTTTCAAGTGTCCCCCTAAATCCCAAGCTGGAGTATGATACTTTAATTATGATTTTGAAAAATCTGCTCTGCAGCCTCTGTGCCAAGCTGGTTCCATGGCTTACAGTTTGATGGATAACTGCAAGCTGAGCTCTTGAAAATGTACCTTGAGAAGTCTCTTCCCATGTCCTGACTTGAGCAAAGCTTCCACTGAAAAAAATATTGGCCTGTGAGGAGTTTGGAGCTGAACACATACACACACACACACACACACACACACACACACACATACAGGGCTTGGGAGGTGAAAGAAGTTGAAGAGCCGGAAAATAAAGAGGCTGGATAAAAATATTTCAGGCAGGAACAGAGGAAAAACTATGTACATACAATGTGACTGAAACACTTAAGGTGTTTGAAAGTTGAAGTCTTTTTAGAGAAGCTATTTTGCTATATGGGACAAATGTTGACTTTTCTGTTACAGATTTGTTAAGGCTCATGGACTGTTTCAGCTCACTGTCTGGAGTATTCCTTCTAAGTGCTTCCAAGTTTGAAGATAAATCTGTGCTCTTTGTACTGAGCAACCCAGTGTAGCAGTACTGAGATGTCACCAATGCAGTCTTCATCTGAATTGCAGGGATGGGGAGAAAATATTAGGGTTGCATTTTCCATCATTTCTCATTCAAAGAGTCATTTGAAGTGGTTCACAGCAGCTCTTCATAACGTGCTGGGCTTTCTTTCGGGGGTGTGTGAGGCTAAGATGAACACAGTATCTCTGAGCTGCTGAAATCAGCTGGGCTCATGCTGGGGAAAATGGATAGAAGGGAATAAAGACTCAAATCCTGAACATTTAGGAACATAGAGGAGAAGAACAGAGAGTAGCATACCCCTGAGGTGAACTTTCTGGAGACATACATCAAAAGCCTTTTAAATTTTCATTTGATTTCAGCAAGCCCATCCATTCCTTGGTTCTCAGCATGCCTAGGAGAAGTGAGGTGTGTGCACCCATAACAAGTAATTGCTCCCCCTGAGAGGATTACTTCTCTTATTTCCTAATCTAATGGTGGATACACTCTGTATACATACACATGGATAATTAGGCATTTCCAATTATTGTTTCTGGTAGTGATTTTTTTTTTTTTTTTTTTTTTTTTTTGTGCACCCAAGACCAACTTACTGTTTCCTGGTAACTTTGCCTATTATCTAATTCGTCACCTTCACTGGGCCACCAATCTGATACAGTTCTGTATCTAACAACATCTAACAGATTCACAAAAATGAAGTAAAAGGAACTGGCAAAATCATTGAGAGAATCATTGTGGCTTGATCTTGGACCTTTGCAATATATAATTCTAACATATCTGGTATGGATGGGGTTTTGAGTGACCTGGTGTAGTGGCAGTTGTCCCTGCCCATGGCAGGGGGGTTGGAACTAGATGTCCTTTCCAACCCAAACCGTTCTATGATTCTAATTCAGTGCAAATGAGAACTTAACTGTGGCCATTTATATGTAAGCCTAGGGACAGAGGTACATATGTAAAATGTCATCCCCAGATCAGGATGATGGTCAGTGTGCACAGATGCAATTGCCTGCACAGGGTGCCAGGCAATGGAAAAAACAATCCTGAAACACTGGTGTGCTTAAGTGCCACATTAAATAGAACAAATGGGATAAAGGTTTCGTCAGCTCTCTACAGCCACCTGAAAGGAAGTAGTGGAGAGTCTGGTGCTGGTCTCTTCTCACAGGTAAATAGTGATAGAACATGAGGGAACAGCCTCAAACTACGACTGGGTAGGTTTAGCTGGATATTAGGAAACATTTTTTCCCCAGTGTGAGGGTTTAGGAGTTCCCTGCCCCCCCACACTTGTAAAATGACCCAGACTAGACTCAGCCAGATGGAAGTTAAGGACTGAAGCTCTATTTACAGCTTAGCACAATATACAAGCAGAGATATACACTATATACAGGAATATTTACAGAAATATACAAGTTAAAGGCAATACAGAAACACAACACCCTTCCCAGAAATCGGAGACCCCAGGAGGGGCTCCCAACCACCCTTCCACCTTCTCCCCACCCTATACCTTACCCCACAGTTTGCCTTACGTGCAAGGTGAGTTTGGAGGATCGGCCAGGGGGATTAGAAGGAAAGTGGTTAGTGAGGTTAATCAGCAGAGAGGAGAAAGCCAAAAGCTGCTAGACAGCCCAAGAGATGACTGTCTTATCTATGTTTATGCTCTTAGTTTTATCCATCTCAGCAAGCCTGTAAGTGACGTAGACATCACCATCATTTCCTTTTCACAGCCTATGGTATAATTTTCTCCATTAAAATATTCCAATTAGCTCAAACCAGCACATCCAGCAAGAGTGGTCAGGCATCAGAATGGGCTGCCCAGGGAGGTGGTTGAGTCACCAACCCTGGATGTATTTAAAAGTCGTTTGGATGTGTTGCTTGAGGATATGGTTTAAGGGTGAGCTTTGTAGAGTAGGGATGTTAGTTGGACTTGATGATCCTGGGGGTCATTTCCAACCAGAATGTTTCTGTGATTCTGTGATCACTGGCAGTGCTGCTCTTTAGAGCTGCAAATGCCTGAGGATTTCTGAATGGTGGTTATTAGCATCAAAAAGCCATTCATTTTGTAAACCCAGGAAGTGCTCTACAGTCCTTCATCTCACTTGTGTAATGCCCTTGGATCCTCAGTCCAGCTTGTCCTGATGGATACCAACGTGAGAGGAGGATCGAGGCATTATCGCAAACTCTTCAGCATCTATCTACATCTTGGAATCTGAAAGCCAGCCATGGCAGCCGCGCCTGCTGTGCCCTTCACCTCCTCAAACAATGTATTCTCTTGATCTGCACACATCTGGTAACTCCTGTTAATGGGAGTTACACATGCTGGGTAAGAGGAGACTAAAGCTTTCCTACATTTTTACTAGTGAAATACTGGAAATGGGATGACGGCAGCCAAGCAGATCGTGAGGACTCTTGTCAGAAATATGATTAGGAATTTGTTTCCATGTAGCTCATACAGTAACAGACATAAGCCTCGAGCCAGAGGCAAATAGTAGTTAATATCTAGAGAAGGCAAAGTGTTCTCTGAGAGGTTTAAATGAGAATTCCAGAGCAAGATGAAAATTGGCCTCAGAGGGAATAACATTTTCTTTCTCTTCATAACTGTGGATAAAAATTCCAAATAGATCATCAGTATGCATATTAGGGGCAGATCACATTCCTCTGATATTGTTGGAAAATTCAGTAGCAATGTTTTTTTTTTCATTTTAATTTTCTTTTTTTTTTTTTTTTGTTCCTCCTTCCAAATTTTTTTCTTGGATTTTTGCCATATAGTGCAATAAAATGCACCCACGAGATATGGGAGATTTAAAGTCTGTTGGTGTTCATTACATTACACAGAGTCATACAGAATTTAAGATCCTATATGTTAGTCTGCTTCTGAATCAACACAGGCAAATACATCCAAGGCAGAAGAAGCAAAAACCTGGATGCCTCTGCTGTAGCTGGAAATATGAGAATAAGTCTTCTGGATGTGTATTTACTTTGGAGTCTCTGAAAAACCCAATAGTAGCAGTGCTGCTTTATGTGAGGCCTGGAGTGAAAGAATAGATATATTCACCAAAAAACCCCAAGTGTGATCAATTTAGCTTTCATCTTTCCAGCTTTGCCCTGTGCTGCTCTCACATCCCCTAGGCTGAGCAGAGGAAGGGGTTGAGGGGTTAAGGTACAAATCACCATATTGCTAAGGAAGGTGGTAATATCACTGTAAAATATAAATTGCAATCTGTAGATTTTAGTGGGAAGAGCTCTCTCTGAGTTCAGCTGGCCTGTTCTTGGCAAGGTTTTGCCCTGATTTTCTCTAGGGTTTTGTCTGGTCCTATTTGTGGTCTCCTTCTCATGGCCATCTCCTGCTAGGCTATGGCAATACCTGGGTTACACATGATGTTTCTCAGTACAGAATGAAAAATAGCAATGTGACAATGTTCCTTCAAGAACTATTATTTTTTTTCTCAATAGAAACACAGGAATTTCCTTCAGATGTTTTTGAAAAGTTCAGTCTTTTAAAAACAAACAAAAAAATTATCCTTAAAAATCTGTAATACCTTTCACACGTTTCGTGATACACCTTAATATTTGATAGATGTATAAAAAAGTATTTGCAAAGATCCTCCAAAGTGTTTGGACTCTTACCTCTGACATAGTTCTTGTTTCATAGCCTTTCTACACAAATCCAGACCCATATTACCAAATTATTTTTTTTAAAAATTGCTTTGTTTTTGTTTACCTTTCCTTAAGGTTTTGAACATTCTTGCCCATAATCAGGTCCCTCCATCCCTCTCTCCACTATGGGTGTCACACAAAGAGGACCTGAAATCTTCATGGTCCATACTGGAAAAAGCTGCAATAGTTTGTTTTTTTGGATGGAGCTAATAGTTACTAAATCCTCACTTAACACCCCTGCTTTGCGGATGTCTCTCCTCCAGTGAGCACCATGTGCTAATCTCTTGTTCTTCCAGTTTATGCACCCATGCTTAATGCAGGGAAACAGGCTTAAACCTGTTAAACTCCTGTTAAATACTCCGAGTTGGCTTTCACAGCTGTCCACATCCAGAGGTGGGAGTGCATCCCAAAGCCTTCCCAACACTGCTAGCAGTGCAGCATTTGGCTGCATCTTTTAAGGCTGGAGCTTGAAGTTACCTGCTAATGTCATAGAATCATAGAATGGTAAGGTTGGAAGGGACCTCAAGGATCATCTAGTTCCAACCCCTTGCCATAGGCAGGGACACCTCCCACTAAAAGAGGTCGCTCAAGGCCTCGTCCAACCTGGCCTTGAACACTTCCAGGGAGGGAGCAGCCACAACCTCCCTGGGCAACCTGTGCCAGTGTCTCACCACCCTCACTGGAAAGAACTTCTTCCTAACACCTAGTTTACATCTCCCTTCTGCCAGTTCAAACCCATTGCCCCTTGTCCTGTCATTGCAAGACCTTGTCAATAGTCCCTCCCCAGCCTTCCTGTAGGCCCCCTTCAGATACTGGAAGGCTACTCTAAGGTCTCCTCAAAGCCTTCTCTTCTCCAGGGTGCAGAGCCCCAAATCCTGTAGCCTGTCCCCACAGCAGAGCTGCTCCAGCCCTCTGATCATCTTCACCTCTCCTGGCAGATTCCTTGAAATGTGTCCCAAAATGCAGAGGAGAACACAAGGTAAAAGGGAACTCTGTGTCCTTAGCCAGATTCAGGCTGCTTGGAAAATTCCCCTTCTCTGTCTAGGAGATAAATTCTGAGACAAATAAATTCCCAGCTTTGGGATCCGTCATATTTAGTGAGATCAGATGATGTATCCTCAACCAAGATTTGTCTTTGGAGCTGGCTGGTGAAAAAAGAAGTGATGGTAATTTTTAGAAGAATGCTGAGGTCCTGGCTGTCTTGCCCTCATTGTCTTCCTACAGACAATAAATTTTCAGCAGGCATAAATCCACATTTCTGAAGAAGTCTAGGGAGCATTGCTGATTTGAACCAGTAGTACATTTGTCTGCATCCATTCTGTACAGAGGGGACAGTATTAGATCTTCTGTACCTTTTTAGGGGTAAAATCCTTGTTTGTCTGTGAGAGAAGCAGGAGCTGAGGTTAGGTTCAGTCCTTGATCCCTGTTTCATCCTCAGGATCTTCTGTGTATGGTCTGGCTACAACACTCTGCCAGGGAGAAACCCATTCCCAATGTAGCTAAGGGAAAAAAAGGGCAGAGGAAAGGAAGAGACACAGAAACCTCATTCTCACTTTTGTTTCTTCCTATGGGATGTAAAGCTGTGAAAATTCTTTCTGGCTTGTTTCACTTACTACACAGAACTGATGTCAGAAGGAGGACATGCTTGGACTGGGTCATCATAGCCTTGTTTTCTGTGAGGGACAGCAGAAGACTAAAGGAGCTCCTCTGTTTAGAAACCCACATAATGGGAGCAAGTAGGAGCTACCTGTGCTAATTGTCTGGCTGTAACCACAGGAGAGTGGAGGCCATGCAGTGGGCTGTAAATAAATGGATTTTTGTGAAATAACCTCTGTTTTGTGCAAGTCTAAATTTTGTCTAGCAAGGTGGCTTTGGAATCATGGTTTACTTTTGTAGGCTACTGCTTTTCCTTGCTCTCTATGAAATGGAAAATAATGCCCAGCCCCTTTTCCAGTCCAGTAACAGACTTTTTATTTTTTTGGCTGCTGTTCACTTAGTTTTGCGTTGTCCTAGGCGATGAAATGCACATTCCTAGGTAAATATTTTTTCCAATAGAGGGAGTATTAGTGCCAGGCAATGCCCTTATTTCTCACTCTCTTTGCGTCATGTAAACCTACCCATAAGCAAATAAATTTTGTGTTGGTGGCTTGGTTCTGTCTGGACTGAGTTTGCTCCTTGCTTTGTGTTAGCTAAAGGACTTCTCCGAGCTGAGGTGCACACACAAAGGATCAATCTGCTCATAACAGCAGAGTGAGGTGAAAGCTGATCCTCCCAGAAACCTGCCTCTGGATGGTGGGGCTGAGCCTCCTTTCTGTCACATTTCACATTTGCTTGCCTAATCTCTTGCAGATGAAAAAGGCAGGTTGGCATATAGAAGTTCTTAAAAAAAAAAGAAAAAAAAGAAAAAGAAAAAAAGGAATTCAAACCTCTAACTGTGTCACCTTCCATTGAGAGGGTTGAGGCTAGGGTGGGGTGAGGAGGAGAACAGCAGCCCTGGCTCCCAGAGCAGAACTGGACTAAGTCCCTTGCATGTCAGACAAAGCTTGAGAAGGTGCTGCCCATCCAGCTATAAACCACAGGGGCTGCTCTGTTCCAAGTCACTTGCTATGCAACCACTCTCTGGAGAGATTGGATGCACAAGGACATCATTCTGTGAGCTCCTGGCTTTCCCTAGGTAAATCCTGGGTCCCCCCCAACCCCATGGCAGTTGAAAGAGAAGGGGATGTTCTGAGGCAGGATGTGGGGTAACAAGTTGACATCCAGGACATACCTGGGATGTGGTGATAAATGCATTGAGTTCATAGAGCTCCTGGTTGTGGAGAGGGCTTTTCATCCTAAGAGCATTTTCTTTCCATTCACTGGGCTTGCAGTGTGCTTGTTTGAATCACAGGGGCCAAATTCTGCTCCAAACTCAAATTGCACTGAAATTTGCACTCTGAGTACAAGTGAGATCAGGATCTGATCTGAAGTTAATCTCTAGCAGCTGTCCTGATTGGGAGTTTACCTTCTGAGCAAGACAGGCAGCCACTGATTAAAACCCCAGTCAGGGGGGCAAAGACCCCAGATTTACTGCCTGCCCTTTGTCAGTCAAGATGGTCTAGAAGTCAAACTCTCAAACTCTGCAAAGGCTGCAGGAGTGGAGGAGCCCCTGGAGGAGCTGGGGGCACTGTGGCAGTGTGAGGAGGCAGTGGAAGGTGAGCAGAGCAACTGCCTGGCAAAATCACAGGGCTCAACAAAGGCTGAAAATCCAGCATGAATCATGGAAATGGAATTAATTTAAAATTATACTTTCAAGGTGAAATATTAATGAATGTAACAGTTTGGTTTTGTCAGACAGTCATGAGCTGCTGTGATTTTTAGGAAACTTTTCCTGGTGATTTAGCTTCAGGATGTATCTCATAGGCTGTGATGTCTTTAATGGGGAGAGGTAATAGTGTGTGCTGTGGAAACTGTGGGTTCAATGCTGAAGTGGGTGACATGCATTTAAAATGCAAAAGGGAGATCTATAACCTTTCTGGTGACACAGAATGATAAAAGCCAACGTCCAGAAATATGGAAAACTAATTTATATAGAAAGAGTTGCATCTTTCTGTGCTTTTCACATCTGTTGTTCTGGGATTTCTGCATAAATCTGTATGTTTTGGTTCTATTTAGTGCTGTGGGTACTTAGATTAATTTAGCTACATGTTACTGTCATGTTGGGCACATTCATCTTCTGTCTTGAAACATGTACTCCTCAGCCTCTCCATCATTCCACCCCTTCAGGCCTTATTTTCATCACATTTAAGGCAACTCTCCCCTGCCTGTCTTTATCTTGTTAGGCTTTCAGCAGCTTAGGTTGAATCTTCATTCTTTCACTCTTGCTGTCAAACCTCCTTTACCAAGTTATCTTATTTTCCTATTCATAACATCAGACCCATTATATTTAATACTCAGGCACAATTGCATCTGAGTATTATGTAGGACTTGCCAGCACAAATGCTTGTAAATGAAATCAGACCACCCCTGGAAGGAGCAGTGGTGGCTTTGTCTTGCCAGTGTATTTTAAATTGAAAAATGCCCAGGACTAAATCCAGTTCTGGAGTAAGTGGTTGAGACTTAAGTGAAGTCTGCAGAGCTTCATCTGCTAAACTGAGATGGATTTGACCCTTTGGTACTGAGAGCTGGAAGGTTAATAACGATATGAAGCAGAAATTAGTGTCAGGACTGTCCCAGTGGGTGTGTACATCTACAGAGGATGAAGGATGGGTAAATAATAATGTTCATACTGCAGACTGGAACACTGAGGCAGGGAAGCTGAGGGACTCACCAAATTTCAATAAGCCATCAGTGCTGAGACTGTGCTGAAGCCCATCTTTTTGTGAGAGGGGATCCAAGACTCCTTTTATGGTGCCAGTCTCTGGTTCCTTCACTTGCAGTGTCACCCCACCTGACAGGGTAGTTTGGCTTTTCTCCTAGGTCTTCCTTTTGCTTTTTAGACTAATCAGATGGTATTATGGAGAGGCCTCTTCACCAGCAGATGCCTTGGGGAAAAAAAAAAAGAAAAAAAAAGAAAAAGAGCAATTAAAAAAACAAAAAAGAGCATGACTTCTGGGTTAAGAACATGCTTTGGCAATGCTATACTGCATTTTACACCTTTGCAAAGGTTGCAGCAGCAGGGGCTGGGAGCTGCCACGGTGCCGTTGGCTGTCACAGGGGCTTGTGCTCTCTTTTGGAGCTGGAGCCCAATGTTTCTGCCTGTTACAAGAGCTGGGTCAGTTTGTGAAAGATGATATATGAATTAGTTCCTTCTGGTAGCACTGGACAAAACTCAGTGACCCAGGAAATGTTTTCCTTCCCTTTATTCCTATAACTGCCTTTTCTTTGCTGGCAAGCTGACCTTTTTAAATGCTTCATCCTTTCCCTCCCAAATGTGGAATTTCCTCCCCCAAAAAAATCATTCTGGCTCAAGACCCAAGGCTGGTCAGACTCAGCAGAGGCTAGAAATGGGTTTTGATACAGGACAGCATCATGCTTTTGGCAGAGTATCTTGGCCTGGGAGAGCAGCAGTGGAGGATGCGTGGTGCTGGGGCTGGGGGATCCCTGCTTACCCCCCTGGGGCTGGCCTCGCACTTCTCCATTGCCTTGAAAAGGGGTCGAAGTGTTTTCTCTGTACGTTGTTCTATTTTTAGGAGGAGGAAAAACTATTTTAAGCCACTCTAAAATGTTTTTATAGCTCTTTTTGAGCTCTCCATAGCTAGTTGGTCTCATGGTAATTAAGACATTTGGCCTTACAAGTGGAATTATGAAAACAGCTTCAGCGATTTCTAGAAGTGCTTCGACATATTCCCAAAATAGGATGTTTTTGGTGTGTGTTTGCTTTTGATTCTTGCTTTTACAAATGAATGATGCTAAGTGAAATCATGCTCTCTGCCACTTTCACTAGGGTGCTGTAACCCAGCCCCCAAGGACAGAAAGCACAATAGTGCATTTCCTGAACATTTATACACACACCACTCTCTCTCTCTCTCTCTCTCTCTCTCTCCCATGTATTACTTTTATTAACTGGAGCAATTAAAAAAATCTTTGCTTAGTTTTAGCTTATCCCTACTGCCTGCAAAAGCCACTGGAAGATTTATGTGGGATTTTTTCTTGGATAGAAGTAGGAAAAGAACTCAGATTTGGGGCTCGGGGACAATGTGCTGCCTGTGGGATCGTGGCACTGAAATTGCACTGCACTTGGCCATCAGCTCCAAACTTTTCAAAGTGATGATTGATGTTTTACCTCTGCTCTTCCTGCTAGAACCAGGCCAACCAGCTAAACCAAACACTTTTCCCTAAAAATGAATGTTTTCTGCAGTGCGTAGGTGATGTAGAAATGTTATATGCCCGCTGGGTTTGGGATGGGAGCAACCACAGCATTACAGGATAGTCTGCATTTAAATGAACATATGAAAGAGAGGGGATGAGGCAGCAAGAAACAAAAAGTGTGGCTTTCAGGACTAGTAAAATAAATGACTTCTTGTGGTCCAAAAGAGATGGCTGAGGCCGTTTGGCTGTATCACAGAGTCACAGAATGGTAGGGGTTGGAAAGGACCTCAAAAGTGCATCCAGTCCACACCCCCTGTCAGAGCAGGATCACCTAGAAGAGAGCACACAGGAGTGCATCCTGTTGGGTTTTGAATATCTCCAGAGAAGGAGACTCCACAACCCTCCTGGGCAGCCTGTTTCTGTGTTCCATCACCCTCAGAGTGAAATTTTTTTCCCTCCTGTTTTCATGGAACTTCCTATGCCTCAACTTCCACCTATTGCCCCTTGTCCTGTCATTGGGCATCACTGAGAAGAACCTGTAGGCATCCCAGGCTGAGCAGCTGGTTCAAGGCAGCATGCATGCTGTTAACTTTAACACAGAACTGGAAAGAATGAGGTTGATGATGGCCTCTATGGCCAGCAGCGTGCTCCCTGGAACATATTTCTAAATTCTCTGTGATAGAAACAAATAGAGATTTAATAATGTCAGACGAAGGTGTAAATGGAATAATGCCTTCAACAACCTCATTATGAGTCCTTGTGCAGTCAATATAATCAGTCTAAAACCTGGCAAGCCTAGAGAGAAAATAACCCTTTTGCAAACCCTACATTTATTCAAATATTTCTTCCACTATTAATATCATTGACTTGAGGCACAAATACAGGTTAGTGCCTTTGGGCCTGGGTGCCTTAAACATTAAAATTTATTATTATTATTTATTTTTATTAGCTTCATGTGGCAGAAGATTTATAATATTCTAGTTTTTATTAAGTACTTGTGGTTTCTAAAACTGATCGTAATTGTTGCTGGGCAAATCTCAAAAGGGGAAGAGGATTGGTTGGGTTAGTTTTGATTAAACTCTCAGAAGTTTGGGCATTTATCCAAACTATCTCAGCCTCTTGCATTTCTAATGTGGGTCTGCATATCTTCTGAGGATAGGCTTTTCTTTTTATTTTCCTTTTTAAATTTTTTTCCCCCCTTTTCCCTTTCCTTTTTAAAAATATTTTTTCTTTCTTATCTTTTATTTTCCTTTTTCTTATCTGTTTTTATTTTTTAAATTTTTCTATTTTTTATTTTTCTACTTTTTCTTTTTTTCATTTTCCTTTTCCCTTTCCTCTTTTCCTTTTCCTTTTTTTAATACCTTTTTTTCTTATTTTTTATTT
>WBNM01045018.1:12314-23467 GCA_013399055.1 Ramphastos sulfuratus | reverse complement strand
AATAGTAATAGTAATAGTAATAGTAATAGTAATAATAATAATAATAAACCAAAACAACCCAAAAACCCAAAGCAAAACCAAACCACGTTTTGCTGCTGCCGCTGCTGAACTCAAAGATGGCTCTGTGTGGGTGTTCCTTATTGTCACTTTGCAAAAGACTCATGAGTCACAGGCAAGAAGGCAGTGATTGAAGGCACTGCCACTGAGCTGGGGAGTGCTGCAGGCATAAGGGAGAGCAATGGTTCTGTGCTGGGTTAGCTCCCTGCTCTGCTGCCCGCCCTGTGTTTGGCATGATATTGAAATAGTGAAGGGAATGGCTGCAAACTGGAAGTAGGAACTGAGACTGAACTAGGAGAAAATGCAAAAATAAGATGGATTGCATGAAAAAAAAAAAAGAAACAGCAACTGAGGAGTATGTTGATAATGAGAGAATTGCAGTGATATTTGATTAGGGACTGGTTTATAACATCCCCCAAACCTAATGTATGATTTGCCCAATTGTAGCAGCTGTGATGAAGGATAATGTTTTCCCACCTCCATTTCATTCAAGTGTGACAAACAAGATCAGCAGCAAATCTGTCTTTGGAACAAGTTTCTTATTCCACTAATCCATCAATGTTATGTCCTGAGTGACTTCCTCTTCCTGTGAGCCTGCAGCAGATGCAGTTGTGTTTTAAACAAGCACAGCATTTGCAAGTCATTCCTATCAGTACCATCAACTGGCTTAAGAAATGCAACCCTGACCACTTGTGCTCAATCTGAGCCAGCAAATGCCTCCATCCTAGTTCATGGTCAGCGAGGTATCAGCAATGACAGATGACAACACAAGACAGACAAAAATTGCAAGAGAAGCAGGACAGATTAAAAAGTGAGCAGCCAGATGGATGCTCTCAAGCTAAAAGGCAAGAGGGTTAAAATGGGAAAAGGAAGGATTTAGATTTAGACTGGATGTTAGGAGGAAGTTGTTTGCAGTGAGGGTGGTGAGACACTGGCACAGGTTGCCCAGGGAGGTTGTGGAGCACAGAATCACCCAACGTGATCTTTGATTCTGTGCTCCACAACCTCCCTGAAGGTGTTCAAGGCCAGGTTGGATGAGACCTTGAGTGACCTGTACTAGTGGGAGGTGTCCCTGCCTAGGGCAGGGAGTTGGAACTAGTTGATCTTTGAGGTCCCTTCCAAACTTACCATTCTATGAGTCTATGATTCTGTGAGGCTTGTGGTCATAGATGTGCAGCAGGGAAGAGCAGTGATCAAGAAATAAATTATTACCCTCCCTGCTGCTGCATGAATATATTAACTAAATAAACAAATAAAATAGGAGATACAACTTTGTTGAGGAGTTTGGTTGATATAAATATGGCTGTCCTAGGAAGTCTAAAGACCCTGGAAATTACAAAAGAACATGGCTCTGTTGGTCATCTGTTTCTCTGCTAATACACCAAGGAACTGTTCTTGCCTTCAACCTCAGTTTACTGCAACATTTCTGATCTTGCTGTGGAATAAAAGGTAATGAGTGCAATGTGACTGGGTTGCTCAGTTCCAGGTCTGAGGACCAGGGATCCAGATATCTAACAGAAGCAAGCCTGGAGAAGAGAAGGCTTCCAGGAGACCTTAGAGTAGCCTTCCAGTATCTGAAGGGGGCTACTGGAAGGCTGGGGAGGGACTATTGACACGGTCTTGCAATGACAGGACAAGGGGCAATGGGTTTGAAGTGGCAGAGAGGAGATTTAGACTGGATGTTAGGAGGAAGTTGGTTGCAGTGAGGGTGGTGAGACACTGGCACAGGTTGCCCAGGGAGGTTGTGGAGCACAGAATCACCCAACGTGATCAAAGATCACATTGGGTGATTCTGTGCTCCACAACCTCCCTGGAGGTGTTCAAGGCCAGGTTGGAGGAGGCCTTAAGTGACCTGTACTAGTGGGAGGTGTCCCTGCCTATGGCAGGGGGTTGGAACTGGATGATCCTTGAGGTCCCTTCCAACCTTCCCATTCTATGATTCTATGATTCTATAAGCAATGACCTCGATTCATTACAGTACCTTCAGGAACCCAGTCACATTCTGGGAGCTAGTTTCTCTCTCTCTCTCTCTCTCTTTGCTGTGTGAAATCATCAGCAGTTGTGTTTATCTCTCTGCAAATCATCTGACAGCACTGACTGGGAATGGTGATGCTACCTGCTATTAGGAGTAAATATGAAGGTGTCAGTTTGCTCTCATAGAGAACAGTGACAGTTCTCTTGAATAGAATGGGATCACCTTTTGTTTTCAAACTCACCACAGGCTTCCTATTGATTACCAAAGCTGCATTGACAGATCTCTTCTGCAAAAGTTTAGTTAACAAAAAGAGATTAAAAAAAAAAAAACAAAACCAAAAACCAAGAAAAAAAAAAAAACAAAAAAAACAAAAAACCCCACCAAAACAAAACAAAACTAAACTAAACTAAAACAAAAGAACAAAACGGGGACAACAACAAACCAAAAACAAAACAAAACAAAACAAAAAAGCCCCAAACCATTTTGGAGTAAAATTAATTTGAATACAGAGCTGTGGCAACTAATCCCAAGACTAAGCTCTTCCCTCTGAACTGCTCATGGCTTGCTCCTGCTCCAGGTAGTAACTAATGGCTTGCAGTTTGGCCTTGACTTTCTGGGAGAGTGGAACAATGCTTAAAGCACAGATGAAGTAAAGGAAGAGGCACTGAGATATTGAAGTATATCCCTGCCTCAGCTAACAAGTGCCAGCCTGTGTCTGTGAAACACATGAAAGAAGCTTCAGAGCTGCTGTTGCTGTCTGCCTGCTCCAAGAATGCCGTCAGGGCTGTTGTGATAGAGATGAATGGATTTGACTCTTCAGGAGCTTCTGGTGGCTTAACATGGCAGTGGAGGTATGGCAAAGGAGTAGCTATAGCTCTTTAATGCTCTGCTGGTGACCTGATTGCTTACTAAGCCACTAAAAACTGGCAACAGAGGCATTGTCTGGCTGCCAGAATTTGAAGGCATTCATTGGGTATTAATGTAGCCAAAAGGCCAATGTCCACAAACTTCCACACTTGGAATATTCCTGGAAAACAGAGGATGTCATTTTCCCTTATCCCTCAATAAAATTGGAGTAGAGCTGCCAAATTTCACTCTCTTTTGTGATGCAATACATGCCACCAATGTTCACTCTATCACTGAAATCTGCAGGTTTGCCAACTGAATGCTCTCAGGGTGTTTCAGTCAGCATCAGGCTGATGTTCAGAGGCTGAATTCTTCCCACAGCACTTTGTTCAGAGGTGACTCCAGGAGATAAACCTATGTCCTCTGTAATGTACTCCAAGAGCAGCCTGCAGTTCAAAATACATCAGTCTTACAGATTGCTGACAGCACTTCTTCTCTATGGGATTATCCTCTAATTGTTGCCAAAAGAATCATAGAATCATCAATGGTAAGGTTGGAAGGGACCTCATGGATCATCTAGTTCCAAGCCCCTGCCATAGGCAGGGACACCTCCCACTAGTACAGNCCACCCAGCCTGGATTTGTATTTCACATGTGCTAGGAAAAATGAAGTACTTCAGTGCTTGCATCCACCAGACTAATCTCTACAGCGTGGCAATGTTTGACAGACAGAAAAGTCAAGGCTTTTGAACAAAAAAGCAAAGTGCAAAGAGATAATATTACAACAAACCTCTGAAACTGCAGGCTGCTTGAGAGACAGACAGCCAAGAAAGTGCTGTGTGCTGACTTGTAAAGTGTGTGAAACTCAGTAAGGATTAAAGGCAAAAATTGATGAGGCATTTCAGTCTATTTTTTTCAGCCCATAAATGTTCCCATTTATATTCTTATTTATGTAGGTTGTGATCTTCTGTGGTTTTCACAGGTTGATGAACAGCATATTGCTGTGCAGATGGGACAAATCACCACAGTAAGTAGGAGCAAAAGTGATTAAAGCCCTTAAAACATTACAGGTCAAAAATATTTTAGCCATCCTTACATGTATCTGGGCACTATATTTATATGAAGGTGGTGTCAGCAAAGATAATCACCTGGTAGCCCCCACCTTGGTATGGTGGTCTTTAGAGGTTTCTGCACACCAGCTTCACCACACAGCTTGCACCATGATTTGTTTCTAGGTTTCCTTTGGCTGTTTCACTCACTTCAAATGTGCAGTAGCAGATAGAGTCCCAATCTGCAGGTTTTTCTTTTTCTTTGCTCTCTCCACTGTGAATTAATATCCCAGGCAAGCACCTTCTTCACAAAGAGAAAGTGGAAGAGAAGTTAAACTGTCTATGGGGAAGTTCAGTTCTACTCTCTTGGACACAAACTAATAAAGGAAGGTTTTTACTTTTCCTTACCATTTCTCAACCCTACTTAAAAAGTAGATCAGTTGTAGTGAGTCTCTGTTCCCAGACTTATAATGAGAAATTTATAATGGGGAAGTTGATATAGAATCATAGAATGGTAAGGTTGGAAGGGACCTCAAAGATGAGCTAGTTCCAAGCCCCTGCCATAGGCAGGGACACCTCTCACTAGTACAGGGCACTCGAGGCCTCATCCAGCCTGGCCTTGAACACCTCCAGGGAGGTTGTGGAGCACAGAATCACCCAACGTGATCAAAGATCACGTTGGGTGATTCTGTGCTCCACAACCTCCCTGGGCAACCTGTGCCAGTGTCTCACCACCCTCACTGCAAACAACTTCCTCCTAACATCCAGTTTCAATCTCCCCTCTGCCACTTCAAACCCATTGCCCCTTGTCCTGTCATTACAGCCACCACCTTTCAGTCTCCAGAGTTAAGAAGTTGGCCTCCCATGGATGCTTGCAGGCAAGCAGGGCATTCAGAGCCAGGTTTTGTGCATGTGAAAATGAAATGAATCAGGCAATGTGCTCTGGATGTTTGTCCCAAAGGCTAACATCATTGCTGTTTAACCAAAGGCTCTCATTTGCTGACATAACCGAGCCACGCATTTAATTTTAAATGTCACTGTCACGTCTGAATTGATAAGTTAGAGATGCAAATTTGATTTCAGATGAGAAATTAAATGGCTAATCAGCTGATCATTACATTCATAGCATGTCATTAGTGTTTCAGGCCTTGCCTTATTATTTCTCTTTGACTGCTGGGTAGTTTTACTCTCGCAGCATGTTATTTAACCCAACTGCCATTCTTCTTGTTAGATTTAATTAGAACTTGTGGGGAGCAAAATGAAATAAATAAAACTCCCAAACGTTGACAAAGGAAAACAACCAAAATGACTCCTTTAAAGCCTTGCAGAGGTAGGAGAACAAGTGAACAAGCAATTGAGTGCACCCTCAGCAAGTTCGCAGATGGCACCAAGCTGTGTGGCACAGTCGACTTGCTAGAGGGCAGGGATCCATCCAGAGGGACCTGCACAGGCTGCAGAGGTGTGCCCAGGCCAACCTCATGACATTCAACANTGGATGTTAGGAGGAAGTTGTTTGCAGTGAGGGTGGTGAGACACTGGCACAGGTTGCCCAGGGAGGTTGTGGCTGCTCCCTCCCTGGAGGTGTTCAAGGCCAGGTTGGAGGAGGCCTTGAGTGAGCTGTACTAGTGGGAGGTGTCCCTGCCTATGGCAGGGGGTTGGAACTAGATGATCCTTGAGGTCCCTTCCAACCTTACCATTCTATGATTCTATAACAACATCTTGTCCACTGAATTTACCTAAATGAAAGACAACAATGACTTTGATGTTTGCTTTTCCCATGCTTGTGATTTGGATAGGTTTGCATTGTTTTGGGTGTTCAGCATAATCCCACGCCGCTGGCTGTTCCCTTGACAAGATAAGAGGTTACTCCCCCAGCACACATGAGGAGGTTTTTCTTCTACCAAATCCTCAGGTTTGTTCTTCAAGTTTCACTCTTCTGGTGATCACTCTTTATGGGAGGCATTAACAGGTTGTTGAAGGTTTTCTTCTCCCTAACTCTTCTTTTTTTTTGTATTGTGGATGGCTTTGGAAAATGTTGAGAATGACCTGTACTAGTGGGAGGTGTCCCTGCCTATGGCAGGGGGTTGGAACTAGATGATCCTTGAGGTCTCCTTTCAACCTTACCATTCTATGATTCTGTGATTCTATAAGACCTCAACACAAGGGGGAACTTCTTGAGTGTAAGGGTCCCAGAGCACTGGCACAGGCTGCACAGAGAGGTTATGGAGTCTCCTTCCCTTCTCTTGAGCCTTTCAAGGTCTGTCTGGATGTCTTCCTCTGTGATCTGGGCTGTATTGTCTGGTCCTGCTCTGGCAGGGGGGTTGGACTGTATGATCTCTTTGGGTCCTTTCCAACCCCTGAAACCCTGTAATCCTGTGACTCTTAGAAACCAACAACTCCTCTTTTTTTTTTCAAGAGGGAGATCAGTGCAGAAGAATTTTGGAGAGAATTGTCAAAACTAACTTTTCACTTAGAAACTGCAGCAGTTCCTGGCTTGGAGTTGCATTTGGCATTTAGTGAGGAGTAATTTCTTTATACATGAAAACCCCACACACACTTTGTAAGTCAATGCAGGCAGCTCACACGTCTTGAAGTTCCAGCACATAAATGCACTGAAAGTGTAACTTTTTCTGAATATGGAGTGAAGAGGGAATTCTTCTGCCACTGCAGCTCTGGGCTGCTGGGATCGTGCAGTCTACTCGCCTACACTGGACGAGTTGTGTGTTTCTCCAGTTCTCTTCATGCCCTTTCTTCTTTGCAAGATTAAGATAACCAGTTCAGATGAACAGAGGACAGGGTAGAGGCTGATCCTGGTAAACTCGAGGTAGTGGAGTTTCCAGGCAGTTCAGTACACAATAAGGCAGTAGCAAGCAGCAAGCACGGATACAACAGCAGAGGTAGTGGAGACAATGACAGAGCAGGTTGTGTCACCTGCTCATCTCCTTTTATCAGTACAGCCCAAGACTAATGGGCCTTTGGACACAGGACAGCCAATCAGAATGGCAGTTAGCCAAGCTTGACCATATTAGGTGAAGCCATAGGCTTGCTTTACCCTTTTTAGGGCAGAACACAGCCTTGCACAAGGCAGGCACAAGCTGAGCCTATGTATCTTGTTTACTACTGAAGCAAACAAATCTGGGCAGTCCAGAGTCCTCAGACTCAGTGGCTCCAGGTTCTTTGTCCTCTTTTCCACAGGTGCTTCTCCCCAAAACAGAAGGAGGGAGAGCAGAAAACCATGTCTGGCTAAGCCAGGACATGGATAAGCCTATTTTGGCCTGCTTAGGCCTACCATGAGAGAAGCAAAAATCTGGTCCAGTTCTGACCTGGATGCGAGCTCTCAGATAAGCAGTTGGGATTGTTAGAGTTCAATTTCAAGAAAACCAAGAACAACAACATAAGAACATACACAAAAGTGTATTGCTCACAATCAGCTACTAAGCATTGTGCAGTAGGTCTAGGTGTGATGGCACAGGCTAATGTCAACCAGACCACCATGTTGAACTTTGCTTCTTTTCTCCACCTCTAGTGGGGGACTTGAATGTGGGAACCTCACAGTTACTGCTCAGATGCCTACGGCTGTGGCAGTAATTTTCCTACTCTAGCTAAGTCCCCTAAGTCTGGACTGTGCTGAGTAACCACCTATCTGTCTTGTAAATGTTGTCAAGGTGCACAAATTGCCATTCTTTTACCTGTCTCTGTTGGTTGGCTATCTGCTTCAGAACCTGCCTGCTAGATTAAGCCTTGCACAATACAGCCTGTCACTGCCACCAGCGGTTACTTCAGAATTCCAGTCTCTAGAATATGCACTTAGGGGTGGGAAACTCAGCTGAAATGATTTAACCAACCTCTGCAGAGGAATGACTTTAATGAACAGCATTCTTTGGCTGAAAAGGCTCGGTGGTTTCTGCTGAATTTTCTCCCCTCTCTCTGAAATAGTTAAATCATTCACTTGAGGCAGGATCAGAAGTCAGCTCCCTTGGTTCTGCACCTATTACCCATAAGTGCATGTCCACGAATGCCCATCTGTTGAATCTGAAGCTTTTTCTGTTTCTGTGGTTCAGCAAATGTATATTTCTCTCATGCAATGGGAAATAGGTTCCACTGAGGATTTGTGAATCAGTAAGTCTGCGAATCATGCTCTTAGATATTGTACAGGGACCATGAAGCTATAGAAGCTTGCAAATAGACTGAGGCCAGGTTTTGGAGCCTGAGGTGTTGGCCTATGTAAAAAGCAGTTTGCACTGATTCTTGTTGCTTTCAGCCCTTGGTTTCTAGAGCTTAACCTGGGTCGTGTGTTTTGAGATCCAGGAGCACTATATGCACTTACTGTAATTGATGCAGTAGCAGCTACACTTGAGTGTATATGGTAGTGTGTAAGTCCAAATATTCTGAACATTCAGGCTCACCCAAACCTTAGGCAGGCTCCACACCTAGGCTCTTTGTCTGTCAGATGGAATTAACACCACTTCTGGCAGATCCCAAGATTGCCCTGAATATAGTGTGTGTGAAGCATCCAAATGGTACTGTGAAGAGCAGCAGAGAAAAGCCTTTAAGGAGATTAATTTTCAGAAGAGTTTCTTTCATGTGTGGTGCCTGAATCCAAGACCTGAAAAATGTGGAGAAGGCAAAACAGTCACAGGCAGATCATTAAGTGAGTTCTGTCCATTCTGAAGGAGAGAGTACCAAGTTGGGAGCAGGGAGAGGAGGGTGGGGGAAGAGAATATAATTCACCATCTAGGGAATATATCCTCATGTAGATATGCATAAGGCTGAGTACCCCAATGTTAGTTTCCATGTTTCTAAACTTTGGAGGGTTATACTCCATGACCTCTTAACGTAGTTTTGGATGTAGTCTTTTTATATGTGGCTTTAAAAATCTGACAGATCTAAAGCTCCTGCAATTATTATCTGTTTATTTCCTCAGACTGAGACATAAGAGACTGCAGAATAAATTCCTAAGGGAAATGTTGGTTGCTTTGGTGGCTGTCAAAGCTGTGGTGTAGCACATACTGTAAAGGACAATTCTACACTGGTAAGCCAGAGGACTGTGTGAATTTGTAGGGCTTTTTCTGCTGTGCTTGGCATGGTTCTGGGAAAGGCAGTTAGTCTGTTTCTGTGTTCTCCTGCTCCTCTGCCGCAGGGAAAGTCTGAGCATGGGCAGGATAAATTCAATTTCATTTAGACTCTGTCTTTTCCCCTTTCTCCCAGCATCACATTTGAAGTTCCTGTGTTGTGTGATCAAAAGGCATGTGATGCAGAGTCAGCCAGCTCTGCTACCATCAGCAAGACTGTGCACAATGCAGGCAGTACAAGGGATTATGGAGATACCATCTGAGCAAGAAAGAGAAGAAAGTATCCAGTCTTTAATAAAATGGCTCTATCAGTAGGAGTGCAAAAACATTTGGTGGCAAAGTTAACACTTAATAACAAGCTTAAGGATTATCTTCTAAATTCTAGCTGACACAGAAAGGAAAAAGGGAAANCCCTTCCCCTTCCCCTTCCCCTTCCCCTTCCCTCTCTTACTCCCTGTCTTACTCTCTCTTCAGGTACAACACTACCCTTCAGTTGCAGTCTCCCTTCTGGACTCCTTTTTGCTCTGTAAACTCAGCACATTCAGATTCCAGTCCAGCTGGCAGTACTACTGGCACATGAACGACTTCCAGTGCTCCTGATGTGCCTGGGGTTGCCTGAAGGAAGACAGTGTTGCTGTCTGAGTAGGGTAAGTGGCAAGGGATAATCTTGGCAAATATAACTGCTGCTAGCATTGTGAAGTTTGTCAGCATTTCTTCTGTTACCTCTCCTAGCAATAATCTATTTCTAAACTGCAGCACTGTGTGTAATGCCTGCTCTGGTTGAGCGTGCAAAACACTTAGCATTCTGATATTGTTTCCAGGTGCTTGTAACTTTATTGAGGCATCCAAATTTCATTCTTCAACTTTGTCAGAAATCTGCCCTAATTATTCCCCTTGCCCCAACCACCCAAAAGGTAAAACCAGAAGAAAATCAAATTATATGTTTTAACAGCTTCCAACAACCAAATGAATTTCATTGCCACCTCGCTAAAGCATTCTGGCTGAAAGATAAATTCCTCCTATACCACAGAAAATTATTTATGGCTCCTTCTGAGATCCTGTCAGGAAGAGGTTTATTTTGCATAATAAAAGAGTGATGTTGTTCAGTGTCAGGCTGAGCAGCACTGTTGGTTCAGCCTCTCTGTCAGTTGATAGTGTTTCCCAAAAGAATGCTTACTCCAGAGCTGTGTAGAGTCTTACAGGGGGTGAGAAGAGTAGAAGTTCCCAAGGGCAAAGTAAAATTTGATAGCTTGCACTTAACGTAATGGCCATAGACTGCTTACTCTTGTTTTATGCTGCATTGGAAAAAGAAATATTCTTCATACAATCAATGACAGCTGAAGAGTTTTGTGGTGCCTTCTGATGGTTTTCATCCAGAGGGATGTGGTACTGGGTGGAAAATAATGTTCTGAGACTTGTGCAGAAGGGCTAGAGCTGCAAGTTTGATAGCTTATCGTGATGGGTTAGAGAGGATCCCTCCCCCAGCAGAGTAAATTCACTACAACGCAGAATTTTGGAGAGTCAGGGGAAAAAATGAAATTGTGTTTGAAATTGTATTTTTATAACATTATAAGGAGAATAAACTACTGCAGAATGTAATAACCTTAAAGAAGATGGAGATGGGGATGAGGTCAAGCAGCGGTGAAGCAGCAAAGCAGCAAGTCAAAACGGTGGCAAGGGAAGATAGCAGCGGGCGCAGCAGAAGCAGCAGGGGGGAGATACAAGTTGTGCTTCCAGACATAAGCTTTTGATGCTCCAATGAAATGNAAAGTTAACACTTAATAACAAGCTTAAGGATTATCTTCTAAATTCTAGCTGACACAGAAAGGAAAAAGGGAAAATATTTATCTTCTGAAAACAAACACATTTTCTTCCCAGGGCATTGAATGTTGCCATACAGCAAAACTGTAATTTGGCTAATATACCATGCCTTATTCCAGCAACATTGCCCTAAAACAGGCCAGCCAGAGAGAACCAACTTCCTGCCTGTTCATTTTCTTTGGAGCTCAGCAATGAAATTGAGAGCCTCTGTTGTACGATTCAACATCCCTTCTTCCCCTCCCCCTTTCCCCTTCCCTCCCCCTTTCCCTTTTCCCCTTTCCCCTTCCCTTCCCTTCCCTTCCCTTCCCTTCCCTTCCGTTCCCTTCCCTTCCCT
>WBNM01045018.1:0-10707 GCA_013399055.1 Ramphastos sulfuratus | reverse complement strand
CTCTAAGGTCTCCTGGAAGCCTTCTCTTCTGCAGGCTGCAGAGCCCCAACTCTCTCAGCCTGTCCTCACAGCAGAGCTGCTGCAGCCCTCTGAGCATCTTGGTGGCCTCCTCTGGACCCGCTCCAACACATCTCAAGGCACACAGTTATCTATCCTTTACCTCCAAGCTTCTCTTTGCCATGTGGATGAACGCACACATCTGCTCTCATTTCTTCTTCAGCTTCCTGCATCTGGAAGGGAGGAGAGAAAACAGTTTCTTCTTAACAGAGCAGCAGAAAATATATTTACTATGGGTGGTACCACTCAGTTCTGCAAGTCTCAAAACATAGAATCATAGAATCATGGAATGGTAAGGGTGGAAGGGACCTCAAAGATCAGCTAGTTCCAACCCCTTGCCATAGGCAGGGACACCTCCCACTAGTACAGGTCACTCAAAGACTCATCCAGCCTGGCCTTGAACACCTCCAGGGAGGGAGCAGTCATGACCTCCTTGGGCAACCTGTTTCAGTGTCTCACCATCCTTACTGTAAAGAACTTCCTCCTAATATTGAGTTTCAATCTCCCCTCTGCCAGTTTAAACCCATTGAGAATTCAGACAGCAGGCAGCTCTCCCAAAACTCCTTTTGAAATTGTCTATTGGGTGGCTTTGAACTCACTTTTTGTTTTTGATATGGAAAAAAAAAAGTCTTCACCTTAGACATATTTCAGTTAGTATTTCAACTCAAACTAAGAGAAATATTTTCTCTCTAATACCAAAGAAATTTATCCAGTTTGGAACAATTCTTTGTTCCACATTGTATTCTATTCTACAATCTGGTGCAGGCTTTGTGTTTGGAGGCTACTTGGTCTAATAAAACCAGAAACTGTCACTTGGTTCTTAAATGCTGTGTAGCTGCCTTTGGCCAAAGGCACAAGAAGCTTCTCTTGAACAAAACAACATGAAATGAAGTTGAAAAATGATCTGTCACCTATGTGAGTGGGACAAATTTATGAGAGCTTTGTCATGCTGAGCAGAGAGGATGAATGGAAGCTGGGGCTGGACTGAATTAGTGTTGAAACAAACCAAACCAATTAATTAAGTGGAAACATTTAGCAGAGCCTGCATCAATAAATGCATATGAATCTTGATGCAGATCTGTAAGATTTGGGGCAGGGAAGGAGGAATGAAGCAATGTAGAGGATAGAAAAAGCTTAAGGGGGAAGAGTATCATTATGTTTCTGACTACACTCAAACAGCCACACTTCTATTTCATTTAATTGGCAGAGACTACTCCTGTCCTTTTCTCTATTAAGGAAAAAATATCCCAGTCCAAGTTAAGACTGAGGATCTACTACTAATTATAGATCATGAATTTAATTGATCTAACCAATTGTTCTGACCATGTCTACACTGCTCTGTTCTGTCCTCTTATGACAGAGTAAAGCTTCTCTACACAAAGGCAGTTTTAAGAACAAGGTAATGTGCAAGAATATCTTTTGCTATTCTAAAAGGTCTCCACACTCTTCCCCAAAAGCTGATTTATGANATGAGTCCTTGAGTGACATGTACTCATGGAAGGTGTCCCTGTCTATGGTAGGGGGTTGGAACTAGATGATCCTTGAGGACACCTCCAACCTTACCATTATATGATTGTCCAGAAAGATTTAGGGCAAAACTGCTGTAGGACTTGTACAGCAAAGCTGGAGCTGCATCATTATTCTATAATATATCTGCCCTGTATTTCTCTCACAATTCTCAGCTGTAGTCTTCAGACACATTTTCCTCTTTTTTGGTTTTTGTATTGTTTGTGCTATTTGCTCAGAATGCAGAACAGTGATGAATTTATTATGTTTAATTAAATGATCAAGACAAACTCCATATTTAGGAATTAAAAATGTATAGCCACCAAACCTCACGGGATAGTTAACATCCACAGAAATTGCATTTTCCCCAGATCAGTTAACCAAATAGGGATGATTCCTTATAATTGTGTACAATAAGACCATCCTTGTGACTGTGCAAGCCCAGACAGCCAACCAAGTCCTGGGCTGCATGAAGAGCAGCATGGCCAGTAGANTAGCAAGTCTCCTGTGCCACACAGCTTGGTGTCATCTGTCTATATATCTTTCTATCCAGAAAATCCCCCAGAAGGTGAAAGTGAGATTGTAACATGCTAAATATTTTCTTGGCTAATTCCCCATAGTAGATTAAAAGAAACTGCATCAATCTGAGTGCACTGTTAGTGTCTGGATGGCAAAGGGTGGCTTATATCCAGTGAGACTTTATCAGTTTCTTTGCACTATTGAATTGTTTACTTTAAAGAAAGAAGAGGAGAAAATCCCATGTTATCCCCACCCAAGAGCACAGAGCTAGTGAGGATATTTTTTTCTGTTACAACAGAATAAAACTTCTTCCTTAGGTGCTGTTGGGAATAACAGAGTTTGGGCTGCTCACCATGGTGTGTCTCTGCTTGAGATGCCAGCTTGGGATTTTCAGTCAACCTATTTTTAGACTCTTTTCAGTGAATCTATATTTAGACCCTTCTGTCTCCCATATGTCTCAAACAAAAGCTAGGCTGACAAAGTGGGAACCTACTTAACTCACAGACATGTTAATAATCAAGACTTTTTAACTTTAGAGCAGTGGTAAAGTAAGCTACTCGCTGCCTGAAATGTAATTTTAAACCTGCAGGCAACTGGGCTGTCAAAGTAAGGTTCTTAGTAGTTTAGCTTTGTAACAGCTCAAGCATTTTTATCCTATCAGGAGGTTGTAGTGGAGTGGTTATTAATTAATGTGAGATGATACTTTAGAAAATTAATATTGTTTATTAATATTCAATATTCAGAACTCTCACCACCCCGATCACTAATTTTAATAATAATAAGTTCTTTGCATTGGTCATGGAAACTTTATATACAGGTTGCTCTCTCCTTTGAGGTGTTCAAGGCCAGGTTGAACGAGGCCTTGAGTGAGCTGTACTAGTGGGAGGTGTCCCTGCCTATGGCAGGGGGTTGGAACTAGATGATCCTTGAGGTCCCTTCCAACCTTACCATTCTATGATTCTATGATTCTAGGTTACAACAGGATCTAGCAATAATATCTAACATTAATTGAACTCAGTTGAACTGGCAGAGAAGGTTGCTGCGGGCAGTGCACCGCTTGCGGTCAATACTCTGCTTGGCCACTAGATGGACTCAAGCAGCTCCTTTCTGCTCATGGCAGAAGGCAATGGAGAGTTACAAGAGAATTGAAGTATTTACTCACAAAATATCTCCTGACTGGCAGGGCTGGCTGCAGCTTCAGACAGCACCCAAATGTTTTCAGGGAATTCTTGTCATCTGCTGAGACTTCTGATTCTTCCCAGGCTGCTGGGGAAAGGAGGCAGAGAAGCTCTGACCTGGTCCTGATCTTCTCTGGATGATCTGTGTATCTCCAGGACTTCCTGTCTTGGCAGGAGACTTTCAGGTGCAGGCAGGATGTCTTGTGATGTGCAGTCTCAGCACGGTGTCATGCTGGCTGTGCAGGCCGATTGCCTGCAGACATTTAGAGCCTGCTCCTGGTAAACCTTTGGAAGGCAGTTTCCAGGCAGTTCAGGATATAAGGCAGCACAAATACAACGGCAGAGAGCATGGATACAATGGTAGAGCACATTGTGTCACCTGCTCATCTCTTTTTATCAACACAGCCCAAGACTAATGGGCCTTTGGACACAGAATAGCCAATTGGAATGGCAGTTAGCCAAGCTTGACCACCTTAGGTGAAGCCATAGGCTTGCTTTACCCAAATTTGGGCAGAACACAGCCTTGCACAAGGCATACACAAGCTGAGCCTGTGTACCTTGTTTACCGCAGGCTGCAAATGGCCAGGGTCCTCAGACTCAGTGGCTCCAGGTTCTTTGTCCTCTTTCCCAAGGTTGCTTCTCCCCAAAACAGAGGGAGGGAGAGCAGAAAAACATGTCTGGGCAGGCCAGGACATGGATAAGTCTATTTTGGCCTATTTAGGCCTGCCATGACAGAGATGAGAGGAGTTTCTTCAACTCAAAAGGTTAAGTCCAGAGTCTTGATCCCCAGTCCTTTGTCCTGCAGAGGAGAATGACCCCGGCAGCCCCAAGTGGCACTAAATGATGTTTCTGTTGCTGACCATGTTAAATGAGACAGTGTTTTACACTCCTATTCAGAATCACTTTGCTAGAGCATTCAGCAGAATTACTTGCACACATACTATTTTCTCCTTAGCAGAACAGAGCTGATTAATTTTCAGGAAGACACAGGAGTGTGAGGATAAAAGCCTTCTTTCTTTGAATACACAGAAATTGTCTCATGGCTTTGCAAATTCTTTTCTTTAAAGCAATCTCAGTAAAAGAAGGTGGGAAAAAGCTGTTCAATATTTATTCATTGAAAAGCAGAGAGCTTTCTGTTGTCTTTTGGTGTCGAAACAATGTTAAAAGCTGCCCTAGTGTAGCTCTATTGAGCCTAATGAATTGTCAACCTGAGATGAATTTGGTCCTGATATCTCAGTTTTCACCTGGTAAGAAAAAATGTTTTTCATCTGACTTTACATATTCATCATTCACAAGTAAGAAGACAAGTCCTGAAATGACTCTGCCATCTTTACATGGAATTTCTAATTCACTTTATTTTCTGATGAGGCGAGACGGAAGCCAAGATCCCTGCATTTTTGAAATGACTTTGAGACAGCTTCATAGATCTGATGATTTTTACCCTCAAACTCAAGAATTTCTTGCTGGATCAATTGTTGTATGAGAAAAGATGTAACATTAAAATGTATTTGGAGAACAGACGAAATAAAACCACTCTGGACATTTTATTGGCTGACTCATGTGCAAAATGTTGCTTTGGAAGAAGCTGGGGTAACGCTCAAACATCTTGAATACTCTAAACTTCAGAGTGGTGGGAAATGTGTTGCACTTCTGCTCAGCCTAGACAGGCAAGACTCCTCTGCCAGCACTGACAGCATCCCTGCAGTGCCTGGGCAAAAGGCAAAGGCAAGGGAGGGGATTCTGCCCCTTTGCTCTGCTCTCCTCAGACACCACCTGGAGTCCTGTGTGCAGTTCTGGAGCCCCCAGCACAGGAAGGACATGGAACTGTTGAAAGTGGGTCCAGAGGAGGGCCACAAAGATGCTGAGAGGGCTGCAGCAGCTCTGCTGTGAGGACAGGCTGAGAGAGTTGGGGCTCTGCAGCCTGCAGAAGAGAAGGCTTCCAGGAGACCTTAGAGTAGCCTTCCAGGATCTGAAGGGAGCCTACAGGAAGGCTGGGGAGGGACTATTGACAAGGTCTTGTAATGCCAGGAGAAGGGGCAATGGGTTTGAACTGGCAGAGGGGAGATTGAAAGTGGATGTTAGGAGGAAGTGAGGGTGGTGAGACACTGGCACAGGTTGCCCAGGGAGGTTGTGGTTGCTCCCTCCCTGGAGGTGTTCAAGGCCAGGTTGGAGGAGGCCTTGAGTGAGCTGTACTAGTGGGAGGTGTCCCTGCCTATGGCAGGGGGTTGGAACTAGGTGATCCTTGAGGTCCCTTCCAACCTTACCATTCTATGATTCTACAATTCTATGATTCTATGATTCTGTCTCTGCACTGGCAGCAGCCAGAAAGGGGCTCTGGAGGTAAGGCTGTGCCCTGTTGCTGCCTACCCTTGAACTATGCCTCTCCACACCAAATCTTCTCACAGATCTGATGTGCCTGCACCCAGGTTAGAGAGGAACATGTCATATTTTAACAGTAATCATCTTCCATTTGTACCTCCCCAATTTCTTTGGAAAATATGAAACTTTCACAGCCTGTGGCTTCCAAATTTGACGTTGACAACGTGCGGCTCCTGCAGCGCTTCAATTTAAAACTAATTCTGCCAGGAAGCCAATCTTGAAAATTAGGTTAAAGAGCTCTTTCTTAATCAGTAGGATGTTTCTCATTAAAGAAAACATATCTCTTCAGATGCATTGAATTGCAGATCTGAGGCATTGAATTGCAGATCTAGATAAAATCATGTGTTGTCTTGATTTGTTCCCAAAACTGTTGCATTATGTAATGTAGACTTCAAGATACTGTGAATTCAGGAGTCTCCTATTTTAGTGACTGATTTCTCTTTAAAAAGAAAGGTTGGTTCCTCTTCCCTCACTTGAATGGAATAATTGGTGGGTTAGCATGAATGGGTTGTGAGCTGCTTACATCAGGGCCACTTGAGTCAAGTTAAAGTCCTTCAAACCTCAGTTTGTAACCAAAAATGTGAGTAGTGCTTTGGTCCTCAAATCCTGATTAGAAGTCACTTAAAATAATTACAGAAGCAACGAATGCAATCTGAATGCTTCTCACTGCTAGGCAGCAGCTAATCCCAGCTGCTGAGCAGAAGTCTCCATGTAAGAGTCTGGAAAGTGGTAATGTATAGCTTCAAATGATGTTATTTAAAAATGAATAATAACTCAGATGTAAAAAAGTAGTCATAGAATCATGGAATCATAGAATGGTAAGGTTGGAAGGGACCTCAAGGATCATCTAGTTCCAACCCCCTGCCATAGGCAGGGACACCTCCCACTAGTACAGGTTACTCAAGGCCTCCTCCAACCTGGCCTTGAACCCCTCCAGGGAGGGAGCAGCCACAACCTCCCTGAGCAACCTGTTCCAGTGCCTCACCACCCTCACTGTAAAGAACTTCCTTCTGACCCAAATCCCAGCAATATGTTAAGAGCCAGACAATGTCTAGCATTATGCATTATGTCATAGAATCATAGAATGGTAAGGTTGGAAGGGACCTCAAGGATCATCTAGTTCCAACCCCCTGCCATAGGCAGGGACACCTCCCACTAGCACAGGTCACTCAAGGCCTCCTCCAACCTGGCCTTGAACACCTCCAGGGAGGTTGTGGAGCACAGAATCACCTGATGTGATCAAACGTGGGTGATTCTGTGCTCCACAACCTCCCTGGGCAACCTGTGCCATTGTCTCCTGTGCCTCACTGCAAAGAACTTCCTCCTAACATCCAGTCTAAATCTCCCTCTGCCAGTTTAAACCCATTGCCCCTTGTCCTGTCATTGCAAGACCTTGTCAATAGTCCCTCCCTAGCTTTCCTGCAGGCCCCTTTCAGATACTAAAAGGCTACTATAATGTCTCCTCGAGCTATGTCCTCTGCCATGCTGTCTAGAACTGCTGTTGGGCCACTGCATTCAGTATTTTATATGTTACTTCAATAAATCAGCTGTGTTTTGGCATAACTGCTCTGACTTCATTGCCATCCATAAAGTTCTCTTGCAAAACACCCATGTGATTTCCTTATGCCAGTTCATTTGCATCCTCATCTTCTCAGATTCTAACCTGCATTTTTCTTCATGTATGTAATTATTTCCTCTTTTTTATTTCCTCTCTTTTGATTTCTGCTTTTGGAAGATGCTGATTAAGAAGCACAACTGTTTTGGGAATGAGATTATGGAAACGTCTCTTGGTGCTCACCGTAGAGTTTGGGGATTGTGTTTTTAATGACCCCTTGCACTGGCCCAGAATCTTCTGAAGGGTAATACAGACATTATGAAGTAGAGTTGTCACCTCACAGCAGCCTTCCATAAAGCATTGGCCATTCAGTAATGGTCACTATCTGTTCTATCCCATCATTCACATGATTCATCCAGAGTCAGGCAGGAAGGGTTTGCTTTTTCTGGCTAGTACACAATCATCCTTAATGTATTTTCTGATGTAACTTCAAGGCTGAGTGTTGCAAGGATTTCAGACAATGTAATTCTATCAAAAGCCTTTGCACTGCCAGTGCCTTATTCAAGAGCTATAGTTCAAACCATATCTGTCTTACAACTTCCTATTAAAATGTTTTGTTTGTTCCTACTCTCTCTTGCTTAGAATCCACTTTGCCTTGGGAATAGATTTGCAGCTTTGTCCTGCTCTTGTTATTATGTACATGGGGAGAACAGTACTGAAACCATATTTTTCATTCGTAGTAAACCAATTCTTCTTCTCCAAGTCTGTGTGCTGCTCATGGTTTGCAAAGGAAAAAAAAAACCCAAATGTTAACTAACCCTTTCTCTTCCTGTCAACAGAAATGAGAGCAGCAATTTGTATTTATGTCCCTGCTGAATTATTATTTTTACTATATTCAGGTAGGAACGGATGAAAGGAGTTCTTCAGGAAGGATGTAAAGTGTTGCATCCATCACTAATGGAGGTTCCTTTGAATGAGAGGTGTGCCCATCCATTTGGTCTACAGGCGCCTGCATTGTCCCAGCTGTTGCCTGCTATGGGTTGTGCTGATCCACATTGCTTCCTCTTGTCACAGACTGGGAAGGCACAGGCAGGATTGTGTTCAAAGTTCCTTAGACACATGGAAGGATTGTAAATGGGAATTTTGTTGACCTGAGAAATATGCAGCCTAAGGGTGTTGAGAGCACTGTTTTGCATTGTGCTTTCAGTGAGACACTGGAACAGGTTGCCCAGGGAGGTTGTGGATGCTCCCTCCCTGGAGGTGTTCAAGGCCAGGTTGGAGGAGGCCTTGAGTGACCTGTACTAGTGGGAGGTGTCCCTGCCTATGGCAGGGGGTTGGAACTAGATGATCCTTGAGGTCCCTTCCAACCTTACCATTCTATGATTCTATGATTCTGAGGTGCTTACAGGTCCACTGAGAATGATTGTGAAAGGCAGTTGCTATGGGGTTGGTAGCACCCCTTACATCAGCAGGAGAAGGGAGGCTTTTGGAGCAGTTGGCTTATCTCTCAAAAGCTGTAGGTCAGCATGAAGGAGCACTGAAAAAAAAAAGTGTTAATTGTTAGGGCTTGTTTAAGTTTACAAATGTTTATCACCATTTTTATAGAATGATAGAATCACAGAGCACACTGGGATGGAAGGGACATCTGGAGGCCAATCCAGTCCAGCCACCCTGCAGTAGCTAGGGACATCCCCAACTAGATTGGGTTGCTCAGAGCCCCATCAAGCCTGACTTTAAATGTCTCCAGGCATGGGACCTCCACCACCTCCCTTGGCAATCTGTTTCAATGCTCCACTGCCCTCACAGTAAATTGCTTCATAGAATCATAGAATAGTAAGGTTGGAAGGGACCTCAAGGATCATCTAGTTCCAACCCCCTGCCATAGGCATAGAATCAGAGAATCACAGAATCTCCCAGGTTGGAAGAGACCTCCAAGCTCATCCAGTCCAACCTATCACCCAGCTTTAGCCAATCAACTAGACCATGGTACTAAGTGCCCCATCCAGTGTTTCCTGCCCAAATGTGGGTAAATCAAGCCTATGGCTTCACCTAATGTGGTCGTTTGGCTAACTGCCATTCCAATTGGCTATTCTGTGTCCAAAGGCTCATTAGTCTCGGGCTGTATGGATAAAAGGAGATGAGCAGGTGACACAACCTGCTCTCTGCCATTGTATTCATTTATTTTCTACAACTCTGTAACCTAAGCAAGCCAAATTTATACCGACAATACATTAACTCTTCACCAGTTCTNAACCAGGGCAGAGACTGTGCCAGACTCCAGCTGCCTGAGAAAAGAGCCTGGGAAACTCCAAAGCCTCTAATGGCTTGAGACCACCAACAGCAACCCCTCCTGTGCTTTGGGGACTGTCTGATAATATTTTGTGAGTAAATACTTAAAGTCTCTTGTAATCACTAATTGCCTTCTGCCATGAGCAGAAAGGAGCTTCCTGCATCCATCCAGTGGCTAAGCAGGATAATGAACCTCAAGTGCTGTATTGACCATACAAACCTTCTCTTCCAGTATAATGTTTGCCTTTGCTGATTACCACTTACAGTGTTCCAGTTTTGCCTGTTCTCTGTGTGTACAAATTTCCAAATCCTGCATTTTGAACCTTGTAAATAGATTTTCTGGTGAGATTTAATGTTAATAAACAATTTTCATAGTTATTAACAATCTCTGCCTGGAGATCAAACTTAATATCGATTATTCACTTTGCATCACTCATAACACATACCAAACTTATGAGTACTCAGTCAATGAAATTCTGATGTATGATATAATTGAAAGTATTTCCACTCCTGATTTGCTACAGAAGCAATCTTTGAGTGAATTAGTTAAAGACTGACAACAAACACACAAAAACTTGTGCTATGTTCAGATGAAATATTGAGATTTCATTATAAGATTGATTTTTTTTTTGTTTGTTTCCTTTAGCTTAATGCTAAGGGTACACATCACTCAATTTAGTAGGCATACAATATAAGATCAGCTCTGGAAAACTGTCATTCTCACATTGCATCTTTGCCAAAACATTGCCACTGAATTTCAGAAACACTAATCTAGAGTTTTAAATAGAGAATGGCAGGAATAGGTGAGAGGATCCTGTCTTGAACATGTAAATCACCTGGGGATGTGATGATTACATTAAGAACTGTCTCAAAGAAGATAAGATCATCCTGAAGGGCCTCCCCTGATGAGTCATCTCTGCCCACAGAGACAGCAACTGCCCAGGCAGTGTGGTGGGCAGTGGAAGGCAAAGAGGGGCAGATGCCACTCGGCGTCAACCCCTGCAGACACAGGAAAGACCCCCTGGAAATCTGCTTAAGCATTGTAATATGACATCAGGTCAGGTGGAGCTACAAAGATTGAACCAGGAACAGTTTAAAAGCCCTGAGCTAACCCAGCTTACTGGGGGGAACATCACCAAGGACATCTTGAGCTAGAAGCAGCAGTCCAGGATGTCTCTCCCCCCCCCATCACCACCAGCAGAGAAGGACCATGGAGTGGTAACT
>WBNM01045013.1:1613-43244 GCA_013399055.1 Ramphastos sulfuratus | reverse complement strand
AACCTGCCTGGACACCTTCCTATTGGTGCCCAATAAACCTCGTGGGGTTTTGGTTTTCCTTTTCATGCACAGCCTGCTTGAAATATAGGTATGGTGCCCAAGCTGACCAGAAGCTATGAGACAACATTAGCCTGATACAAATTAATTCATGAGAAAAGCAAAACACCAAAACCCAACCATGGAGCCAAACAAACCAAAGAAAAAAAAAAAAAAAACCAACCACCCACAAACAAACAAAACTAAAACCTAAACAAGAAGCAATTAAAAAACAAAACAAATCCAACCAAATAAAACAAACAAAGGAAAAAAAAAACAACAACAAAACAAAACAACAAAGCCCAAATGAGCAATCAACAAAAGGACTAGGGCCAGTGATGTACCCTGTACCCTGCAGGTACAAGGTCTGGTTTACCCTGAAGGCAGGCAGATAAATTTCATAAAGACCATGTTCTTACATTCTGCTGAGCTCCACTTTCTCTTCCTTTCTCATTTGTTCTTGCACAGCCTTTCTCTTAACCCATCTCTGAATAACTCCCCTTGAATCTTCTTTTACAAGACCTTCCATATATCCTGAGTTCAGAATGAGAAATGGATAGAAGGTAGGGATGAGAAATGTCCTCTCTCATCACAGCACTGCCAATGTCCTGAATCTATGCCACCTTTCAGAGGGAAATTCAGATAAAGCTGATGGATGTGGCCAAGAGTCTGCATGTCTAGACAATCTGCATAGTTTTCCTTATCCAAGCAGGCAAGTCAGAGACACTCGAAGCAAAAAGCTTTGGGGTGAGCTTCTGTTCCCTTTCATTATCTCTTCAAGTCTCACCTTCACCTCAGCCACTTCCTATTTTAATATTCCTTTGGATTTGAACCCTTAATTAATGGAAACTTTCAAGTTTACATTTGGCATGGAGGACACCCTGTATGGCAAAAGCATTGGAGAGTGAAGTGTTTCCTAACTCCACTTCAGAACAATTTATCTGGGAATCACTGGCAGCTACTTTTCCAGTTGTGAGCAGGTTCATTCTACACCTCAGATGAACTAATGTTCTTTCCCTTCAGGGATGTGTTTGTTCTACATACTTATCCATTTCTTCAATGTTCTTACACCAAANGGACGAGAAGCTCAATCTGAGCTGTCAGTGTGCTCTGGCAGCCCAGAGAGCAACCAGAGCCTGGGCTGCAGCAAAAGCAGCAGGGTGAGGGAAGTGATCCTGCCCCTCTGCTCCACACTGGTGAGACCCCACCTGGAGTACTGCATCCAGTTCAGGAGCCCCTAGGACAAGAGGGTTATAGATGTGCTGGAAGGTGTCCAGAGAAGGGCCACGAGGATGAGAGGGCTGGAGCTGCTCTGCTGTGAGGAGAGACTGAGGGAGTTGGGTCTGTTCAGTCTGGAGAGAAGGCGGCTCCAAGGAGACCTTATTGTGGCCTTTCAGTGTCTGAAGGGGGCTACAAGAAAGCTGGGGAGGGACTTTTTAGGGTGTCAGGTAGTGATAGGACTGGGGGGAATGGAACAAAGCTAGAAGTGAGTAGATTCAGACTGGATGTTAGGAAGAAGTTGTTCAGCATGAGGGTGGCGAGAGCCTGAAAGGGGTTGCCCAGGGATGTAGTGGAAGCCTCATCCCTGGAGGTGTTTAAGGCCAGGCTGGATGAGGCTCTGGCCAGCCTGATGTAGTGTGAGGTGTCCCTGGGCATGGCAGGGGGGTTGGAACTGGCTGATCCTTGTGGTCCCTTCCAATCCTGACTGATTCTATGCTTCTATATTCTTGGGCAACATGACTCACAAGAGTGCTCAACATGAAGACTACTAAATGATTATCTTACACTCCAAGGAGCTGTTCTTACACAGCAAGTGAGTCTCAGGACTTCACAGTAATTTTTCAAAGTTCAGCAGTGAAGCAGTGATTTCTTTCGGTCAGAGCCACCTAAAATTCAGAGGTCTACCTGCTTAAGTTTGGGTCTTTTCTTATCAGCCTGCATGACAGTGCCTAGAAACCAAAAACTTTTGTGCTGTAGCAATTTCTCCATGTGAATGCTACCTCTCCAAGAGCCATGCTGCTAAGTGAGATGGGTGCATGCTCAGAGCAAATCACATCCAGATAATCCTGGGCCACTGCCTTCTTATGGCAGGTGTTCCTCTTAACAAAGCTCTTAGACTGTTTCATATAGTTCTAGTGGCCAACATCCACTGGTATCTCTTCTTGGAGGTGGTATGATTTATTGTTTAGCTGAGTGGGCAGGATTGTCCCTGCTTGTATGAATCTTAGGCACTCAAAGAAAACAGAATGACCATGCGATGCCAAATAGTGCCCCTTCCTGAATCAGGGGCCAAGTATTTGTATCACAAAGTTTGCAAGTAGATAGTGGTGTTAAAAATATCACCACACTCACTGGAAACTACATGTCACCTGTATCCACTAGGAAACTAATATTCTCATCTGCAGAAGGTACTAAAAATTGACAGCCAGTGCAGGTATAGACTCTGATACCTCTTTGCCACACATACACACACATGAAGCAGATGATTTCAAAAGCATTTGAATCTTTAACAGGGACACATTATCACTAACACTAATTCCCCAGGCACAGAAGACTGAGAAAGACATCAGGCAGGCAGCTAGCTGGGGCCTTTTCCCTGCCACATCTAGCACCATGTGCACAGGAGAGGAGTCCTATTTAGCACCCTACAATTTACCTGCATGATTAACCATTGACGGTGCTTTTGGGTGTCTAATCAGATTATATTGGCTTTATGTATAATATCCTAAGCAGCCCGACTGATAGATTGATCAAGGGTAGATGGGATCTGACAGCAGAATATTATGGCAGAATTCTCCCAGTGATGGATGAGCCCACCTTGACACAAACTCCAAAGCTTTGCCTCTGAGTAATAAATCTCAGCATGAAGTCATCTGTCTCTGACCTGAAGCTGGAAATCAACGACTCAGGATACTGAAGTTTCATCGTCTTTATGAACATTTAAGTTGGCTCAATGGCATAAATACACACCTCCTGCATTCAATCTCTTTAACAGTGGCAGGCCTTATAATGTAGGGGGTTTTTTTTTATTTATTTTATTTATTACTGTTTGTTTGTTTGTTTGTTTTCTAAAAGGTAGCAACTCAAAACTGATTTTCTCACCAGCCAAGGAGATGGCTGCTAATAGATTGCATTCTGCACGATGCTTAATGAGCCGTGATTGGGAGAGGAGATGGGAAATGGCACTCTGGATTGATTTAGCAAGGATTCAGTGGAGGCAATGCCATGACTCCACAAATAGCAGTAGGTTTTATGTGGTGTCATAGAATTATATAACAGGCACCTCAGGTAAAACCTTCAAAATGCCTTGCTGGCTTGGAAACTCCACTTGCATTTTCAAAATCTAGTTAAAGTCAGGTTCTGAAAGAGGTGCCTAGCTACCCCAGAGGGCTTTTTCAAATCAGCCATGTGAGTAACTTTCAGCAGATGATCTGATGTGCTTAAAATAAATTTAAAATATATATATATAATATATATAATATCTATATATATAATATATATTTATATATATATATAATGTTTTCATACTGATTCTACTTTTTAATCACCTGCTCTAGACTAGGGGATTTTAAACATTTAATTTACATAAAACATTCTACTATGTTTGTCATTGGTAATTGNGTTGCTGTCTGGGCTGCACTCACACTGCAGGCTCACGTTGAGCTTTTCATCACCCCAGACCCCCAGGTCCTTTTCCTCAGGGCTGCTCTCAGCCATTCCCCACCCAGCCTGGAGTTGTGCTTGGGATTGTGCCTACCCAGGTGCAGGACCTTACACTTGGCCTTGTTATTCCTTACTTGTAAACTGCATCGCGCACCAAAGAGATGGTGATGCAATGTGCTGTTCACAGCATCCAGAATTAATAATCTCATTTGCCTGGGACTTATTCCAAGGCCACTGATGACACCGTGGCCCTATTTCTTCATGGGATAATAAGTACCTAATTTGTATCAGTTTGAGCAGGAGCTGAAGGTTCAGCCCTTTGAGAAAGCAGGGGCATGAATCCTCAGATCATGTTTACATGCACTAACAATGTGAAAATGTGAGGTTGTGTAACAGAAGATTTGTAAGTTCCCTGTGCTTCGTAGACATTCTGGGTACCCACTGCAGCCTGCTGAATTAATTGAGTAACACTTTTAGGTGACCTACTGCAGACACTTCCATTTGATGCAGCCAGGAAACAGGGTAGCTAATAGACCATTTTGGAGTGTTGTGAGATCACAGCAATCCCATATTTAAGGAGGTTAATATAATACTAATTGGGACTTTGGGTGAAGAGTTCATAAAACAGACAAACCCACCTGAATTTTGAGAGTTTGAACAAACGAATCCTTAACCCATATTCACTGCTGCTTTAAGTAGTGTTGCTCTTTAACTGGGAAGGAGAAGAAATATCAGGAGATTGCTGTAATTGTCACCTTTTTATGACTAACCTTCTTGACTGCATCTTCTGGGTTCATGGTGGCTGATAAGATACCATTGCCATAGCCAATGAGAAAAAACAACTTGTAGGACCAAATTCACCTCCTGACTGACTCTGGTAGACCTTAACTACACTCTGAGATTTTATTCCTGTTAATATCAAAGTCCAGAAACTGACAAAGGTGTATTATTGTCAACCCCTGTAGTGAGGCTGGGAAAGTAGGAATAACAGTTAAGTTAGACCTGTGTGAATAATTCATAGGGAATAATTTATTTGATGAATTGACCTCCTTTTCCACCAACTCAACCCTCCCTCCCCCCCACCCCCCTTCTTCATGGCCCTGTCCACAAGCAGTCTCTGATTTTCTCTCCTCCATTGTTACTCAAATTGAAAATATCTGCTGAATAATTTCTGAGGATAATTCTTGTTCTGCGAATTTGTCCCTAAGCAGTTTGCTGTGAACATTTGGGATCTGAAATCCCAGTGTTAGCCAGACACATGGACCTCACAGTGTTATTCCTGCTCTTTGCATCAAGTGGCATACATTCAAAATAGTGTTTTCCACTCTGGCTGTTGGCATTTGAGAGTCCTTTAACGCCATTTTAAGCTCTCTGAGATGTGTGTTTGATTGTAAGGCTCTGGGTTTGATTCAGGAGAGATAAATAATACGTATAATGAGAGGAAACAACCTTATTTTGCAGGGCTTTTCTCATAATCCTGCAGCTGTCTCCCAGTTAAATCCACTAACTGCCCCCATGAAGTTTCAGGAAAGCCACAGATAAGGGGGAACAAATTCAAACTTTAGAGAANCAGACTGCAGAGCCCCAAATCTCGTAGCCTGTCCTTATAGCAGAGCTGCTGCAGCCCTCTGAGCATCTTCATGGCCCTGCTTACATAAGTGTCACCAAGATTCTCATAAGACAGGACTCTCCTGCCCCTGCAAACACCGAGGGACAGCAGGCACAGGGTATGCAACACAAGTCAAGGTGAGCAGCCCTGGTTACCCTCCTCATCTCCAATCACCTCATTCAGAAGGGCCACACATGCAGCTTTCCTCTACCTTTATAGCTTCCATTCCAGTTTCTGAAGGCTTTGGTGCTGAGCTGCTCTGCAATTCCCTTTGAAGCACAATTGCTTGTGTGCTGGCTCCACTCATTGTGGTCTACACTCACGTAAGACGACTACAGGCTGCACATCTACTTTCAGAATCGAGGGTGGGAGGGGAAAGGGAGCAAGACAGAGTTAAAAGTTTCAGCCATAAAAGCTTTTGACACATCTTTCTGTCTCTTTCTGTCCATGTAATCAATCTTCTAAGTTTCCAGGAGCAGCTGAGATTTTTAAAAACAGCTGTAATCTGTGGTCATTGATGGTGGAGTAGATTGTTTGCCAAACTATTACCATAACTGTCAACCGAAATCAGAAAAATAATCTCATTGTGCTGGACAGATGCCTTTCCTGCATTATTGATATAGTCACTCCAGAGTAATAGAGAAATATAAAGCATTGTTCTATTTACAAAAGGAGATTGGCCAAGTCCTTGAGAGTGAGCAGGAGGGACAGGCACTTAAAGGAAGTGAGATATAGTCAACTCAGTAAAAGTTATGTGTCAGGGTCATGTGGCCTCCATAGTCAGCAGTAGAATCTCAGCTTTCAATAGCTTTTCCTCTCCTTTCTCACTTTCAGATTTAGCTCCAGAGCTTAATCTCTGACTAAATGAGCTTTCCAGGGTTTAAATGCAGCACTGTGGAATTTACCCAGCTTTTCCCCTTTCCATCTCCCCCACCTTGGCTGCCAGCTTGACAACCCCAAATGCACCTCTGGGACCGCCACGCTTCCAGAAAATGCAAACACCCTGGACCCTCACCACACCTTTGCAGCCAGGAGAAATCAGGTCAGTGCTGCCCATTAGAATACAATAGAGGAGAATTTTGTTTGCTCCCTGTCGAGATCTCTCACAAAGCACTTTGCAGAGCAATGTACTAAATATGAGCATTGCAGCAAATCTTTAGGCAGATGGAGCAGCCAGCCTGCATTTAGCCGTAGCGCCCACAGAGTCTTTTGCTGTTACAAATGTTTGTATATAGAGAGGAGCCCAATTTTGCATTGGAATCTGCTACAGTGAACCAATAACCCCAAGCTCCCCATTTATAGCACAAATGAATAAATATCTATACAGTCAGAGGTCTGGAAGTGGGACTGGAGCTTCTATTTTCATTTGAACACCATGCAGGGGTCAGGCACAGTGAAAGTCCTGTGATCAGCTGAGGACAGGCTCTGAGAGATACATGGTCTCCTGTCCTTTCTTTTTCCTTCTTTCTTTTTTCTTTTCTTTTTTCTTTTTTCTTTTTTCTTTTTTCTTTTTTCTTTTTTCTTTTTTCTTTTTTCTTTTTTCTTTTTTCTTTTTTCTTTTTTCTTTTTTCTTTTTTCTTTTTTCTTTTTTCTTTTTTCTTTTTTCTTTTTTCTTTTTTCTTTTTTCTTTTTTCTTTTTTCTTTTTTCTTTTTAAGATTTAATTTTAAAACATTTCACTGCAGGGAAAAGTTTCTCTTCTCATCAGCATTTTGAAAACACAAAACTCTAGATTTTTTGTTGTTTTTTTTTTTTTCCAGGGGGAAGAAATTATGTATAGAAGTAGCCTTCCATTTAACTTGAAAAGAGAAATTAGCTTTTACAAAATTGCAGCAGTTTTTAGCTTATTCTTGTTCAAAAGCTGATCTATGAGATGCTGGCCTCATTTTGATAGCAACAAAAGTACTTTTCAGCAGCTTAATGTTTTGAGGCAACACATGGCTTTTTTCTTTCTTTGGACAAAAAAACTGCCATACAGATGCAATCTTTGTCTCAGTGGAGGGAAAAAAAAAAAAAAAAAGAAGATAGAAATAAAATGAGTTCATCAAATTTGGTGTAATGAGAATTATTGTCCTACTATAAAAATAATTTAAATAACAGCAACAACTAAATTGCTTTTACCCCAGTTTTAATGAAATGCTTGTGAAAGAGCCACTCTAGTGAAGCAAATGGATCCTCTGGTCTGAAGTGTGAAATTCAGCAGTAGATGGGGGAAAAAAAAAAAACAAACCAGGGCTAACTGAAGGACAAATTCTTCCTGGGTGACCACAAGTCAATCAATATCTCGGACCCATCACTCTGACTGGAAAACATTTGTAGCTTTCAAATAAGAACAAATTATTGCAAGGAAAACGCCTGGCTGCCTTCATGCAGAAGGACAAACAGCCTGTGGTCAGGGAAAGAATGCATGAAGTGTCCTTGACACTGCATTTGTCTTGACACACGCTCTTCTGCTCTGAAGTTGTTCCACCCTGGTTACCAAGATGTTCTGAATCCATTAGCACATGTTGTGGACAAGAGGTTTGACCCAGTGGCGCTAACTCACAGCTACCTGCGGCACGCGTGGGTGCGCACCGAGGCCGAACCCCGGCCCAACGGCAGTTCGAATTGAAAAGCATACATTTGGCCTGCTATGTCTATTAACAATTTGTTTTAATTAGGAACCCAGCTGCTTCCTGAGATTTTGCAGCCTTAGGTTTCAGAACGGTAGCTCTGCTGAAAAATGAGTCTCGAGTGAGTTGCTTCGAGTCTTTCGGCTCAGCGTTTTTACAGACTTGTTGGAAGGGAGACGTTCTGAAAAGTTTCCACAGTGTGCCTCCTCTCAGTCCTTGGGTGATATCGATTCAGAAAGGGTCAAATCAGACCTCTTTGTATTCAAGTGCTTCTTAAATCCAGCTGAAGTGACCTGTTGGAAGGCAGCAAAAGGGAAAAGGATCTGGAGGTCCTGGTTGATGGGAGGTTGAGCATGAGCCAGCAATGTGCTCTTGTGGCCAGGAATGTCAATGCCATTCTGGGGTGTATTAAAAGGACTGTGGCTAGTAGGTTGAGAGAGGCTCTCCTGCCCCTCTACTCTGCCCTGGTGAGGCCACATCTGGAGTATTGTATCCAGTTCTGGGTCCCCCAGTTCAAATGAGACATAGAACTGCTTGAGAGAGTCCAGTGCAGAGCCACAAAGATGATGAAGGGAATGGAACATCTTTCTTATGAGGAGAGCCTGAGGGAGCTGTGGCTGTGCTGCTTGAAGAGGAGACTGAGAGGTGACCTCAGCAATGGTTATAAAGATGTAAAGGTGAGTGCCAGGAGGCTGGAGCCAGGCTCTGCTGGGTGATGCCCAATGAGAGGACAAGGGACAATGGGTAGAAGCTGAGGCATAGGAAGTTTCATGTAAACATGAGGAGGATTTTTTTCCCTGTGAGTGTGACAGAGCACTGGAACAGGCTGCCCAGGGGGGTTGTGGAGTCTCCCTCTCTGGAGATATTTGGAACCCACCTGGATGCGTTCCTGTGTGATCTGGTCTAGGAGATCCTGCTCTGGCAGCGGGGTTGGACTGGATGAGCTTTTGAGGTCCCTTCCAACACTGACATTCTGTGATTTGCCTCTCCTTGCAGAGAGCAGTCAACAGTCCACTTAAGTTAAAGTCCACTAGTGGTCTTAAATGCAGTTTTCAGAGAGGCTCAAATAGGACCAAATTAAAAGATGTTTCTGGTGCCCCAAACCATCCCTTCCTCAGCACAGAGTGCTGTAAATTAATCTTATTTCCCAGTAACTAATGTCACCAACACTTGCTTTTATCAAGTACCAGGATGAAACCTGTCAAGTTTAAGGACTCCACACAGGGGCTTAGAGAAGCCAGGCAAGAAATTTCACCTTTTCTTGGATCACTCAGTAATGGACTTCTGGGCACTTGGGCACTCACTCCTGCTAGGTTTGTATTACCATTATTAGCCAGAAAAGCAGCACTGGCTTTTGGCTTATCCTTTTGGGGACCTGTGACAATTTGCAAAGCCTTTTTGTGTCAGTGGTCAAAATACTTTGCCAGCTTCTCCTTTTCTCTTAGTGTGTGGGAGCCCATGCCAAGCAGGGAGGCATTTTTTCAGTCGGAGAGGAAGCTCGGCGGGAAGAGGGAGAGAACTTGTCATTGGTACATTTACAGTCCAGAAAGCACTAGCCTTTCCCTAAAATAAACTGAACAAAAGCACACACTATGTCAGTGGCAGTGCAGTCACTGAGAGCAAGGTGTCCACCCAAGGAGCCAAGCAGAACCCACACAGCTAAAGCTTCTTCAAACACTGTTTCATTTTTCCACTGTCATGCCACTGATCACAGCTCTACTCTTCCCCCATGACCCAGCCAGTATCTTAACAGCTGTGGTCGCAGTGGGAATGGCAGTCATGAGCCTATGTACATCTTCTTCCACCTTCATTGTTTTCTCTTGGCTTTTCTGCCTCACTTTGCTTTGATTTTTCCCCCTCCTTTATATGAAAACATCTTTTACAATGCCTCTTTTTAGTCTCAGCCAAGGCCAGTTTCAGAGGCAGATACCCACATCATTACAAAAAACACCAGCCTGTGGCAAAGCCCTGACAGAAGGAAGACAAACTAAAGTGAAGTAGCAATGTATGCCACGAGGAGCATTGACTTCACTATTCCTTACAGACTGATGCTGACTTTTCTCCTATTTGGATGCCTAGAATGATTTCTCAGTATCATCCTCAGAATAAGAGGAATTAATTGTCTGATGGCCTTTTTCCATCCAGCCAAGAGATGAAAGCTGACATAGGTTGTCTGTCTCTTCAGCTTTGCTTTACTTATTCAGAATAAGTAACTTTTCAAATAGCTCAACTCTGGACCACATTAGTTTATTTTGTCAAATCAGGCTTTGATGCACTGCTAATAAACACATCAGCAAAACTCTTGGACATGTTCACTAATAATAAACAGAGAACTAAGCTCTCAGTGGACTTAGTCAGGAAATGGGAATTGTTTTCTGTAAAAAAAAAAAAAGAATTAGTCCTGATAAAGTACAAAAGCCAGACTTGAAATGTTTTCATATGTACTCTCTAGATTTTGTCAAACAAAACAATTCCAGCCCTTCCAACAGAAGGGAGACCTCTCAAAGTAAGAAGTTCCCCCATATAACAAGTTCATGCAGACCAAAAGCAGACACTCTAGTCCTTGGACTTTACAGAGTTCCCTTGACAAGATCTATGGGCAGAGATTTAAGGTCTCTTGGTGTCCCCCCCCCCGCCTTTATTTTTTCATGATTCTTTGATGTCTTGTGTTTTCCTCTGCTTCCATGGTCATGATATTGCATGAAATTCAGACTGTATTAAAGGTCTCCAGTCTCTACACAGGAAAATGGAGGCTTGAAATCTAAACATGCAATGAGAAAACTACTAATAGTCCTTCTCTATTATACAATCTCATTATATTCAGTCAGTTTTTGAGCTTCCTATACTTCTGTATAAATCTGAATTCTGTATTTCTCTTTAAGGTACAACTTAATTTTCCCCAGTCCAGCCTAATTTTTCCAAATATCTGTTTTTTTAAGAAATTATTACTTGGCATTTCAAGTTCTTAATCATGTGACAGGAAAAATCCAGCGAGGCTGCTTTTATCTCCTCCAACCTTTTAACTGTTTTATCCTTACACCATGTAGTATTTTGAAGATAGTAAGAAAGCAGAACCAGGAACAACCTTAACCATCTCTGACTGTAATCTGGAGCAAACCCAACAAAGCTCCAAGTGACAGGCTGTCACTTTAGGCTCCAATTTTTAGCTTTAGCTTCCCAGGCCAGCCTTGATTATCTGGGTGATAGAAGCTCTCCCTCACTAGGATGCTGCCCAGTGTTCTTACCTCTGCCATGCCCTAACATCTCAATTGCTCAGTAATGCAGTTGTGGATGGGGAAAATTTGTACACCTGTAAGGCCAGGAGCAATTTGGAAATAGGACTGGGGAGTAATAGAGATTGAAAGAGGTTCTGAGTTAGGTTTTGGTTTCCAACAGAAACGAAGCTCTGAGTTGCAGCACCAAGAATTAAATTCAAAGCTCTTTGGCAAAGGCATAATCCTATAGTCATGGGTAACTAACTTACAAAAAGAAAGGAAAAAAAAAAAAAAGGTGATTTGAGAGTGCTTGGTGGGAGGACCCTTCTCAGGTATTTATTCCTGTGCAGTTGAGCAATTCCCTCCTGCTAACACTCCCTTTCCCCTCTTCTCCCAAAGGGTTGCTCAGGCACCTTAAGTCTTCTTTTACCTTCAGTCTCCTCACTCAGGGTTAAGCACCCTTAAGTTAGGTATGATCCTCCACCACATGCTTTGGTTCCAGGGCTGATTTGAAAGTAGAAGAGTCCTTAAGCCTCAACAAGCAGATTGAAAACTCAGTAAACAAGCTGAAGAAGAGAAACTCAAGATAAGAAGTCCAAGTATCCAACCACGTAGGCATGAAAAGCATTTTATAGAATATATGCTCACAAAGAGGTTTTCAGTGACTTTGTGATGATTTATAGGATGTGTGGTTTGTATTTTTTGTTATCCTCTTACTCCCCTGCAACCCTTACCAGTCAAAGCTGGGTTGATTGTGTTCTCACACATCCACACATAGCTCAATAATCTTCTCAGTTAAATACTGGGAAGCAGTATAGAGAATTGCTTGGGTTTTTTTTTCTCAGAAAGAACAAATGCCAAAGAAATTTAAGTAAATTTAAAAAAACACCAAAACCAAAACAAAACAGTGTTTCTGCAACCTAGTAATATAAATGTTCTGGAGGTATATTGGATATAAACTTACATAATCTTGGGTCTATTTAAAAGTTTCCATGGAAACCATTTCTTTGTCAAAAGAACAACATTGCTCAGGGCTATTTGCAGCCCCCACCTAGGGCTGTCCAGCTCATGTATGGGGACCAGGAGGTGACGCTGCTGCCAGCAAAGGATTGGCCTTGGCTGGTTTGGGTTTTTTAGAGCAGAAGGTGCAAAGTAACATTCCTTCCTTATCCCACATGGGGACAGCAACACTGAAACAGTTTAGATGATCCGACCCCTGGAAGCGTTCAAATGCCAACCCACCTGCCTTACCCTACAGGGACCCTTCTGGTTATGCCAAGTGCTGCTGTAAAAGGGAATGAGCGAGCAAGATCTGAGCTCTCCTTAAGCCAGGATATTTGTTCTGCATGTCGCAGCTTTTCCCTCCAGAACAAGCTGCTCCTCTAATAAACGCTGCTGTGACAGCAGTCTTGCAGCTTGCCAGGAGCTGCCCCCAGTGCCACGTGCCTGTCTGTGCATCTGCAAAGTTGCAGCCCTAATTCTCACACCGTTTCCTTGTCCCCTCCTTTACCCAACATTCAAGACAGAAAGGGAGGGGGAAAGGAGAGAAAACATCCAGCCTGACCTTCCTGCCACCTCCGGAAACACGCCAGTTCGCAGGAGCTGTAAGTTGTTGCTGGGTTTCTAGCTGACAGCAGCTGGGAGTCAACAGCAGCCCATCTTATCCACTTCAGAAATGAGCCCTGGCTGATTGGACAAATATTTCCTATTTACCAGCTTCTCCCCCCCCCCTCCTAGATAATTCTAGGGTTAATCCACCACACCACCTCCTCAGCCCAGCCCCGTGATATTGACACTTAAGAAACACAGAGCTGTTTATATTTCATTGGAGAGCTCATACTATCAATTTTCACATTAGTGAGTCCAGCTATTGCTCTCTTCTATCGGGATCTATTGAGTGGTGGCAGTAGAGATATCCGCTGTAGTGAAGGAAAAAAAAATACTTAGCTGTCTGATGAAATGTTTTAAATGCATAGGGTTCACCTTGGGGTTGGCTGCTGCTCAGATTTTATCCATTAATAACACGCAGGGCTGCCACACTACTCTCCAGGGCTGATAGGAAAAATAGTACCACTTACAGATCCCCTGGTTTGCCTGGGGGAGAGTGCACCAAATGCAGCACATATCATACGTTTCGGGGTTGAAATTTACTCCACAAGAAGCAAAAAAATAAAAATGAAATAAAATTAAAAAAAAAAAACCCAACATACCAAATCCAAACATTCTTTATATTAAAAAACAAAACCCAGCCCTATTCCTGAAGTGCAGACAAAGGGAAGTTGCCATGTAGGCCAGCAGTTGCAAGACCTCAAGTGCTTTGCTTATGCTCTGAAATGCCTCTGGGCAAAACAGGGGTAAGATTTCAGTGTAAAGGGCCTTTTTTAGCTTACTGCTCTGCAGGTTGACATTTCACCCAGCAGGGAGAAGAATCTGAATTGTTACAAGGAGCCAAGCATGAAAGAGTAGGCTTTTGGTCAGCCATCATCTTTCCAGCAAAAGAGCCTCGTTTATTTGTATTTTCTCTCTCTCTTTTTTTTTTTTTTCTTTCCCCCCCAACCCTTGAAACAATTCACAGGAAAAGGATCATCAGAATGAGAATTGTTAGCTGATTAGATTATTGTCGGCATGCAGTACAAGAACACAGCCAAGTGCTCAAGGGTAAGTATTATTTTCATCTAGTGATGAGGCTAAGAAAGGATTCTGCACCCAATTCCCTTTACATTAATGATCTGAAGATATTTGGGTTGGGTTGCATTGTTTTCCTCTCTCTTTCAAAGTGAGCCACGGAGCTCTTTGCTGCCAGGAAGTGTTATTTAAGAATATGAGTTTCTTTTGTAAAGGGAAGGGCATAATTAGATGTTAAGAGCTGATTATTGTATTGTTCTCCACAGAGATTTGCAAAAGGAACTGCATTTGAAGAAAGAAGGGAAAGTATGTATTGTGCTTGAAAAGTGAGAGGTATCTGACTGAAATATTCTTTGTCTCCATATCTGAAAAGTTTGGTTTTTTTAACAGGAGAAGAGCAGTTGCCCAACTTTTCCATTGCACATTTGCTGCCAACAGCCCATTGCCCTACAATACCTCCTATGGGAAGCTGACATTAAGAGTTCCCATCCCAAAGACCAGAAAAACCTTCCAGCTCCTCAAATGGAGATCACTTCAAAGACAAAACCATGATTTCTAATTTATTTTTTTTCTTGAGTTTTTTTGAACAAGCTGAACTTGTGCCTGCACACTGCTGGTTTCCTGCTACTCCAGCCCCAGGGAGCTGTTGTACCTCATGCTTCCTGCCCTTAGGCACTCAGAGAAGCAAGATATTTCTATCACACAGCTCTCAGAGAAACCTTTGTAAGCAATAAACCCTTCTGAGTGGGCAAGAACCCATTTAGCTCATCCAAACTCTGCAAGACAGTTAACACAGGACACACAGCAGGCATTTGTCCATATCACACCCAGAAGAGAGCTGGGCTACAGGGATCCACCAAGAACCTCTCTACTCCATGCCATGCTCCAGAGGACATATGCTTTCTACTTCTCATTCTACCCAAAAAGTTGTTTAAAATCAAGCTGACAAACCTCACTTTTCTCGAGGCTCCTGGCACAGGCTCTGGCAGATTTGTCAGGGGAACAGCCAACACAGACCTTCAGCTGCTGCTGACCTCCATTTGATTGTTTAACAGTGGCAGCTATGAGGGGATGCTCAACTGATTGGAGCATTCACTTCTTTATTAGTCTTCTCACAAAGTGAGAAGTGCTTCAGCCTTGCTTTGCACCTCCTGAAGCCAGAGAGGCATCATCTCCTCAAAACTGCCTTTCTGCTACTGCTTCTTACTCCTTAGTCTTCATTATTTATCACATAGGTGACAGAGTTAATCTAAAATGTACCTTACAGCTCGAGTTCCTATCAGAATAAAAGCACTGAAACTACTGATACTTTAAAGACTGCCACAATGACCTGGCCACCCAGCAGAACATCAGCCCTGTGGTGGCTCATTTCACCTTTACTTACAGGGTCTCCACGAGCTGGGATGAGCCAGGATGCATTGCAGGTTCAAAACCACCTGGACTTCTATTCAGCAATTGCTAAGGAATTTGTCCTCTCTTTCTAGGAAAGAAACCAGACAGTTTAGAACTAGATGTTATAGCCTGGTCACTATAGCCTCACTATTTTCCATGATTCCTCAATGTACCTAAATTTTAAGGTTTTTAAGGCCCATTTTTAGGATGTCAGGTAGTGATAGGACTGGAGGGAATGGAACAAAAGTAGAAATGGGTAGATTCAGCCTGGATGTTAGGAAGAAGTTCTTCACTATGAGGATGGTGAGAGCCTGGAAGGGATTGCCCAGGGAGGTGGTGGAAGCCTCATCCCTGGAGGGGTTTAAGGACAGGTTGGATGAGGCTGTGGCCAGCCTGATCTAGTGTGAGGTGTCTCTGCCCATGGCAGGGGGTTGGAACTGAATGATTCCTGTGGTCCTTTCCAACCCTGACTGATTCTATGATTCTATGATTCCATTATTCTACTTTAAAACTCATTAGGGTAATTTTTTCCTATTACTCCAAAAATCCATAGAAGTCATGATCAAAAAGTTCTAATCCTCAGGACATATGACTGTGTAAAAGAGAAACAGTACCTCAATCCTTTCAGTCTGGTATTAACCATACTCCACAGAACCTCAATAGCCACATCTATGCTACCTGTATAAGCCCAGAGGAAAGGTGTCAGAGTACCTCAGTCTTCCTGACCTTAGGCAAAATGATTCTCAGAGTCATCCTTTTATAGCCCTTTTCCCTGCCCCTTTTTATTCTCCATCAGCTTCACCCAGAGAAANAAGAGGAAAAAAGGAAATAAATAATTAACCCCTTACATAAGAGAAAGAAATCAGCTTTGTGTTTTATCATACTTTGTCAAAAAAGGATTTTTTCATGACCAGACATGTTCTTGGAGCCAAAGCCTGAGCTGAAGCTGCCCCTGCTTTGGAGACAGGTGTCGCAGTCCCTTTTCTAATCTGCAGCAGCAGCCTTTAGCTGTATCACAATTAACACACTCCATGTGCCAAACTGTAACGAACTTGCCTGTTCTCCCTGGACCTGCTTCCAGCCTGAGGTGAGAACTAATGAATTGTCAGGGCCACAGGAGGAAGACAAGGACGTGGAAGCAGAGAGGAAAGAATAAGAGCGCAAACATCTGCGTCTAGAGGACAAAGATTCTCCCTGCCTCTCTCTCAGGTTACGCAGACACTCTGTAAGGAATTGGTGGCAACCCACCTGGCCCTTTCCTTGCAGTCACACTGTGTGCTTAGGACCAACCCCAAATGCAGTTTGTCCAGAAGTTTGTTTGAACACATCCCTTCACCTTTTTGTTGTGGTTGGGGTTGTTGAGCTTTTTTAACCCCCCCCGCCCCTTTCCTTCTATGCATCTTCATCCTTCATGGTTGATTTAGATTATGATGTAAACTAAGTGAACATGACACAGCTGCTCTCCTCAATAACTAAGGAGCTGCCGGCTGCCACTCACCCTGGCACTTTGGTGATTCACAGCAGGGCCTGTTGGGCTTATGGGGGCCCTCTTTTTTGGCATCTGTCTATGCCATCCTCTTGCAGTTTGCTGAAACAAAACCAGTGATGTTAGTGGCATATGGGCAGCCAGAGTAGGGGTCGTTTACCTTATTTGCCAACAAAGTAAAGGACAAGGCCCAGTGGAACAGCAATATATTGAGGAGAGCTGGCAGCACAGCAGCAGAAGAGGAAACCACAGGCAGAAAGGATCCCAGGAGTCACCTGTGCCCATACGTCCCCTTCCCATCAAATGTGTCATTTCTGAGGTTTGTAAGGACCACTTCTGCTTAACATCTTTCTTGATGACCTTGATTCAGGCTCAGAGAGTGTCAGCAGTGAGTTTGCAGGTGACACCAAGTTAGGTGGCAGTGTTGATTTGAATGAGGGTAGAGAGGCTCTGCAGAAGGACTTGGATAGGCTGGACCAATGGATCAGCATTAATGGGATGAGCTTCAACAAGGCCAAGTGCCAGGTCCTGCACCTGGGTCACAACGACCCAAAGTGATGCTACAGGCTTGAGGCAGTGTGGCTGGAGAGCTGCTGGCAGAAAGGGATCTGGGGGTTGTAATGGACAGGAGCTGACTATGAGCCAGCAGTGTGCCCAGGCAGCTGAGTGTGAGCCAGCAGTGTGTCCAGGTGGCCAAGAAGGCCAATGGCAGCCTGGCTTGGATGAAAAATGCTGTGGCCAGCAGGAGCAGGGAGGTGATTGCACCCTTCGACTCAGCTTTGGTGAGGCCACAGCTTGAGTATTGTGTTCAGTTTTGGGCACTGCAATACAAGAGAAATGTGGAGGTGCTGGAGCAGGTCCAGAGGAAGGCAACGAAGCTGGGGAAGGACCTGGGGAGTAAATCTCATGAGGAGCAACTGAGGGAGCTGGGGATGGTTAGTGTGAGGAAGAGGAGGCTGAGAGGAGACCTCATTGCTGTCTACAGCTACCTGAAGGGACATTGTGGAGAGGTTGCTGCTGGGCTCTGCTCACAGGGAATTGGAGACAGAGCAAGGGAAAATGGCCTCAAGCTGAGGCTGGGGAGGTTTAGATTGGACATTAGGAAAAAGTTTTTCTCAGAGAGAGTGGTCAGGGACTGGAATGAGCTGCCCAGGGAGGTGGTGGAGTCCCCCAGCCTGGCTGTGTTTAAGGGTGGTTTGGATGTGGTGCTTAGGGCTATGGTTTAAGGTGAATCTTGTAGAGTAAGGTTCTAGGTTGGACTTGGTCTTTTCCAACCTGAATGTTTCTGTGATTCTGTGACTATTTGATTCTAAGTTCTGAGAGTTTTGATCAGCTGATCTGCCTCTGCCAAACCAAACTCATCTGGCTGAGGTGGACACCCCACTTCAGATGCAGGTTGACTCAACCAAACCTTGATGAAAGCTGAGAAAGATTTTGTTGATAATCAAATTGGTGTAGCAGCTAACAGAAAAGAAATCATTTCCATCTGCATTCACTTGGACTAATAAAGGCTTGGTCTAGAACTGAAAAAGCCAAAAACCTGCCAGGGATCTGATTGAACTGTATCTCTAGCCTGACCAGAAGTAAGAATAATTGGAAGCCTCTCAAGTAGATTGTTCTTCTTACTGGGACAAGGCACACACCAACAGCTTGCACAGTCTGACTTCTGCAAAGAAAAGCAGTCTGGCTAATTTTGGAGAAGACACCAAGCATTCTAACCTCCACTTTATATTTCTCTGTTCATTGCCAGAAAAAAAAAAAAAAAAATAAAATCAGGCACTTTTTTGTTGTTGTTATTTTTTTTTTTCTTCTAAATAGTACCTCTAGGCATAAGGTTACTGTGCTGGGCATGTTTTAACATACAAGCTGTGCTGAAACAGAGAACTTGGTGAAGGTGGTTAGTGGAGAAAAGTAGCTCTAAATAGAATGGTATCTGCAGAAGTCAGGGATGACAAATCTACTGTGATATGAAAACATATGTATATAGCATTGTGAATCCAAAAGGTGCCCCAGATAGCAGACATGGATCAGATATTGATTATGATTTAGAGTCATGAAAAATGCCTCCTTTTGGTCAGCAATTTTTGCCTTCAAAACTCTGTGTGTGTAGATTCATGATAGGCAAATATTTCCCCAGATTGCTACCCCTCCTTCTAAGGTTCCATCCTTTTTAAACAAGTAGCTCTTCTAGTATCTGAGAAACTATTTTTATAAAACACTTGTCTGAGGAGTTTACTATTTGCTAAAATTTTCTAGGCTCAGAAATCATTGTTTTTGTTTAATATTTTCACCAAAATATCTACAATTAATTTTTTGTGTGTGTGATTGTTGTGAAAACAGTGGTAAAAAGGAGGCAGAAATGTATATTTTGCTCAAGTTTATTTAAATAGAAGCCTCTCCAAAATTATAATCACTCTGTAGTGTGTTACCAATTATATCAGGAACAGACATTAAAAGCACATTGCCTTCCCTAAAAATGTGTGTCTCAATCTATGATTATGTGGCTGCACCTCTTAAGAATAAAATGTTTAATAAGTATCTTGAGTGATTTAAGGAAAAAAACCAAAAACCAAAAACCAAGCAGAATTGTATCTATCTAGAAAAAGTTGAAATGCTGTCAATAAATAAATTGGCTTCTTTTTTTCTTGCAGTTTAAAGCTCCACTTTCTGACTTAGATGCTAAAAGATTTTTTTTTTCTTTTATTTTTTTTTTTTTTTGTCAGCTTCAGTGCAGAGAAACATTAAAATTCATCTCACCCCAAACCTTTGTCGGGAAAAAAAGATGTTAAATATCAGCAAATGGATCTGATAAGCTGCAGACTATTTCTGCTGTCAGAGAATGACTGTAGGACAAAAACACATGTTCAGGATTTGACATCCCTTGGCATCTTGTAAATAGCCTGCATGAATCCACACCTAAAAACTGCCAACACAAGCAAAATTGTGCCCAAGTTTCTTGTAAGTTAAGCAAGCAAAGCAGAGACATGAAACGTGGTTGGACTGAATATAGAAACCTGAAGACCCCCAAAACTGACCTTGAGATCATTTTAGCGAAAGATCTTCTCTGCACTTTTGCAGCGCCAGCCTGATTTTGTGAAGAGCTCCGCGTTCGAGCGCGCACGTGTGGGTTTGGGAGCGTGCAGGGCTGCCTAACAAACACTGCATTAGGCAAAGAAAACAAAAAATGAACCCACAACTTTCCATAGGAGAAGGAGAAGAACTGCTGAGTAACACAAAGTAGACCTTTCTCTTGATTTTTTTTAAAGGTTTCATTCCTTAGGGGGGGGGGAAAAAAAATGTGAAGTAATCCCTTGGCCTGGATTTCTAATGCTCAACTCCACTCCCTCCAGGAAAGAATAGATTTTTTTTTTTTTTTTTGGGGGGTGGTGTTGTAATTTGTGATTCAAAGGAGATCTCTTCACTGCCTGGATAACACCTGTTTTTCTGCCTTCTTTTTCTCCCTTTTCTGTAACAAAATGCTAAGAAGGAAAGAAGGGATATTTAGGAGGAGTGGGAAAGAGTCTGATTCACTTTGGGATATAGTTTGACAGGCATGGTGGTGTTGCCAGGTGGACTCAATGATCTTAGAGCTCTTTTCCAACCAAAATGATTCAATGGTTTCATGAAAAGCCCCTTTCTTCTGACATAGCATCAGTGTTTGTTCCACAGATGCAAGCAAAGATTATTTACTTTCTCCAACTCCTTTTGTTTTACAGTCATATAATCATAGAATCATAGAACCATAAAATCAACCAGGTTGGANTCTCCTCACAGAGCTGTGCTCCAGGCCCCTCACCAGCTTCATCGCCCTTCTCTGGACACCTTCCAAATGCATTAGTCTTCCTTTGTTGGATTCAGGTTTGCCCATTGCCAGCAAAAGTATATTAAAGCTCCTGGACACAGCTGAGCAAGCTGCTTTTTCCTGAAAGCCTGGAAATTGTCTCAGCATTTGAGGGACAGATATTTTGGGGACTGTCACAGTGTTAGTGATGGCACCTGCAGGAAACAAAATCCACACTATGGTGTGAAAAGTCACAGCCATGCTTATCCAAGTCACCTAACTTGGAATGCTTTCCAAGACTTCCCTAGTCAAATCCAATTTTCAAGTCTTCTTTATAGAGGATCAACATCTCATTTGTCCATGCTGGCTTTATTCCAGTGTTTAGGGCCAAAAAGGACTTAGGAGGCTGGTCCAGCCATCAGTGTGTCTGGGGCAGTGTCATGAGCACACATGGGCACCAGACTTCTTCCAACCTGAAAAGTGAAAAGGGAAATGGGAGGGGGTATGTGGAACTGAGAAAGGTTAGTGAGCAGTCAAGTGCTATGTGCCAGGATGTGGCCAGGTGGGGATCAGGAAGGTGGTTCTCTCCAAAGAACACGGAACAGCTGGCACTCTGCCTCCTCCCCTCCTCTTCCTCTGAAGCATCCCTGGAGTCAGGATGCTGACTTTAATGACTCAGTAGTCTGCTTGGCCGTGGCAGATCTTGTATTTCTGGCGAGAATCAATATAAACACTTTCTTTTGTCTTTTTTTTTTTTTCTTTTTCTTGTCTTTTTTTTTTTCCCCCTTTATCCATTGTAGTGCCTCTTATTTCATTATTGCCTGCTGTCTGTCCCTAGTGCCAAAGGAAACTGTAATCCATAATCCCCAGTGCTGCCCAGCCTGCTATAAAACTTCTCAGTGTGAAACGTAATATGCAAAAACTCTTCTTTTTTTTTTTTTCTTTTTTCTTTTTTCTTTTTTTTGTTTTGTTTTGTTTTTTCTTTTTGGCAGGCTCTGGAAAAGGCCTGTTTCCTGGCAGGAGAAAAAGCCAGCCTTGGCTTCAAGCAGCCACTGACAATTCCCAGCATATGGTAAGAGAGGGAGCTTCCGCCTACCCCATCAGGTAAGTGCCATCCTCCTTACTACAGCAATGATCGATGTCATGCTTGGAGAGGGCTGGCTACTGGGAGAGGAGCCAAGCGGCCAACTGGCCATTACAAGGGAACAGGTCAGGCTGGACAAGGCCTCTGGGTGAGGAAGGCATGCTAGCACAAGCATGTTACCAGCAAATGTGGTGTCTAAGTGCACCGGCATCTGCACTGGGGTTTTGGCTCCACGGCCGAGATCGAAAGGCTTGGCTTTGCTTACACTTGGGTTTAGGTGCTCCTGAAAGGTGAATTGGAGCTTTTCTGCATAAGTCTTTCAGCTTATAGAGCATTACCTGTGTGCCATTCCCTCTTCCTGTTCCTTTTTCTCTTCTTTTCTTTTTATTTTCTATTCCACTGTCTCTTCATGCTGTTTGTATAATAAGCTTTCCCCTCTTTGGCTAGAAGAAGACCTGATTCCACATCCTTTCCAGCTCTATTCATTGACTATTCATTGGAGCAGTCCACCACAGAGGCAAGTATCAAGACAATTTCCTTAGAGTAGCCCAATTTTTTCCTATCTAGGCCTGGGAAATGATTTAGCCCTCATTCGANCTCCCTTGTCCTACTAGCCACACTGTTCCTGATGCAGGCCTCCTGATATCAGGACCTCCTTCCCCAACTCCATGCTGCACAGTGCTCCACAGCATCACATGGGGGCTTGGAAACTGCAAAGCTGCAAACTGCATGTGGCTGTAATGTGCCTGAGAGGGGCACAGGGTCCTATGCCATGATATTACCCTTCCCAGAGGGTCCATGAGGCAGAGGACAGGGCAAAGAACCTCTAGCCCCCTTGACATTTCTATGAGATGAGCTCTACCTCAGCATCTGTGAGGCAGGTCTGCTCCCCAGTCTCCCAGAACAGGTAAACACCTTCAAATCCCCATTAAGATCAGGTCCCCAGCTGCAAATTAAAGCAGTTCCATAATACTTTTTCTCCTCTTACCCAAGCCCTGACCTAGAGAGACCACATCTAGTGGAAAGAGGGCAACTCATTCTCCATGTTCACTCAATGCAAGGATGCTAACTGAGGAGCTGATTTTTATCATGCTAGCAGGGCTAAGAGAGCCCTAAGTCATTTCACCTAGAGTTCTCAGCAACCACTGCCTGTTAGAAAGTTCTGGTGAGGACCAAACTGAGTTGTTCTCCATTCACCCTAATGAGGACTGTACACTTTGCAGCTCATTCTCCAACATAGAAATCAACTGTCAGTGGCTTCTCTTCTGACACAGACTGATCTAATACAACTGCCTCAACGCACTCTGCTTGTGCAAACAGTTCTAGTGCACATTACTGTCATTTCTGATGCCCTAAAAGCTGCTGCCTTCTCCCTCCCATGCTCTTAAATGCCTTAGATGTTCTTAAAAAGTGTGGTGACACTTTTATGGGTGATGGAGCAAGGGTCACAAGCTGAATCTTTGCATGCCAAAAGATGCAAACAACAGATTCCCATCTCTAAGAGGGAAGCAGGATCTGATTTCTTTTGCCAATAGGTTCCTGCCTTATGTCTCATAATCATAGATTAAAAAGAAAAAAACAACAAACAAAACAAAAAGAGAAGCAACTATTCTTAAATTCAAAGTTTTCTGATTGCCATATTAATAGGATAAGGGATAGCCCAAGCAACCACATCTCTATCTGCCATATGAAATCAAGTTGTGTTAGGAAGTGAGTGTCCTGAGTAAGGCTGTGTATAGCTGATGAGCAAAAAGAACCCAAATTCAGCTCAGTGAATCAGTTTTGTGCCCCTGCACTTAAGACATATATGCTACAGACCTATTTCAATGTGTTGATCAAAAGCCAGAATGTTAATCTCAAAGCTTCAGTCTGGCCACTGCTTTAGTCTCAAATTACCTCTTTCAGAACAGCTGCTGTACAATATTCACCTTTTTCCTTCAGAATTTTTAAAAGCCAGCTTCAAGTTTTAAGTATAAGGTCTTTGGGTTTGATATCATTTGATTATTTGATCTTATTTTATAACTCACAGGTCAAAATGCTTTATAGCATAACAAGCAGCATATGCTTTGATAAGCACAAACCCAGAAGGGCTACTACAATGATGCTGAATCATCTTGGGTTTGAAATAAATTAAACACGATAAATAAGTCCAGAATCACATTTTTAATGTGCTGCTAATACTATTGGCACAACATGAAATGTTAACTATTGAACTGGGGGGAAAAATGGAGTCAGTATTTAAAACAAAACAGAAATGCCAGCTCATCCTGTCTCTACACCAAATGCCCACTTTAATTAACTACAGCTCCTGAGCATCACTGGATGGATTTTCACACCGAACAAGTTCCGTGGAGCTCAGCAAGGATGATTATTTCTTTTTGAATAGCCATGCTTAAAGAATGCTGCTGCCCATCATAAGGTACTCATTACTTCTTGGATTCAAAAGTCTGTCATCCACACAGGGAACAGGAATGATTCCATATGACTTAGGTGACAAATCATAAAACATTTAAAAAAAAAAAAAAAAACCAAACCAGAAACCAACCCAACTCGAATAGCTAACAGCTGTCAGGACTTTCCTGCTGCAAACAGTTTCCTTCAAGTTAATATTTCCTCATGCTCCTAATTTTCCAAAAATGGCAGTCCAGATGTTCCAGCTACACAGTGCAGGTATCTCCAACTCAACCAGTATCTATGAAGAAATCACCAAAGGGCTTCTCTGCTTTTCTCTTCTTCCCCTTCTCTTTTCTTTCCTGTTCTGTTTTTCCTTTCCCCCTTTTCCTCAGCAGGAGGAAAGCTCGAGCACAGCCAGGTGTTTTCACTTCAGAGGCTCCAATGGCAACAACAACTCCAGTGCTTGGAAGCTAACAAATTTGTTGTGTCACAATTGATAATCAACTCTAGTAAAAGAATGTCCAAATCAATTGAGCTTTAGCAAGGGCAAACTGACTGGACACAGCCAGGCTCCCAGCAAAAGTAGGCCAAGCTTGATAAATTTGCCCTTATTATAGCTATTGATGTTTAAATTTCTTCAGGGATGTTGTTACATGGGTGCCTAGTGGTGACAGAGGTACGATGACCTCCTTCGATCCTTAATCTACACCTGTTAGTTGGCTCCCTAGTTGCTTGTGAGTATACTCAAGCTTAAAGGTTAACAAAAGAAAAACAGGCCAAGTTTACGCGACTGCAGCAACGGATCAATGCAGAGTAAATAACCTTCTCTGTCTTATTTCCCCAAGCATTATTGATCCGAGTTCTTTGTTCTTTGTCATGTTTCTGTCTTCTAATCCCAGGGGACACTAAACGATCGCCTCATATTGGACATGTTAACTGGCACATTATGACAGCTACCATTTTGTCACTCAATGTGGTGCTATATATAAAGAACCCTCAGTTCAGGGGTTTCTAAGCTGCTCTCTCCGAAGCGAGCCTCAGATACCTGCCTTTTTTTTTTTTCACTTGGTTTCCTTTGTTTGCTCACCCCTGCCCCTTAGGTATTTTATCTAGAGGCCTGCAATAACACTAAACTTTCTTTCCTTCCCCCCCCAGTATTATTATTAATTGTCACTCCTAAAATCCTCCACCTCCTTCTCCCCCCCATCCTTAAAGATGGACAATAACCCAAGAGTTAAAAATAATAGACACTTTTTTGCAGCATTCAGTGCACTGCAGGAGTTTCAAGCAGCAGCAAATGCTGGTATCAATTCCGACCTGTCGGGGCTTGTTGTTTTTTATTTAGGAACAGGAGCCCTTTCCTTTCATTATCAAGGTTACATTTAAAGGTTATTGTGCTTCCCTAAGTGTTCTCAATGGATTTCTATGGGATATTACAGATATCACTCTATCCATACTGAGCCTAAGCTCTGTCTTTCAGCTGCATGGATGCTCCAAGTGCCTTAACGGCTCTATAAACTTGCAGATTTGTGGTGGAAGTCTGTGTTCACTGGAGACTATTGGATTTCTAACAAAATTAATTGGATTTCCTTCTTTATGAATGCTCCCTCTACATGTCTATCTCTGAATAAAGACTTGCCAATAATAACTCCCAGAATTATAAAGAAAAAAAATAGAGGGGGGGGGGGGGGGTTGGTGTAGAAAAGTTAACTTGGAAGGCATGGCAACCTACTACTGCTTATTTAGCCTTCCTTACACTTTATCTAGGACACAGAAAAAGCCTATTCTGAAAGAAAAAAAAGCTTTTCCCTCCTGTGCCAAAAAGCTCCCAGCGAGGGATCCAATCACTGGAGTAAGTGTTGCGTGCCTTTCTGTCACAGCACTGGAGAGTCCCTCTTCTGAATGGATTGAAGACTCCAAAATTCATAAGGCATTTCCAGGGCTGTCTGGCACTTAATCGACAGTGTGATATGGAGAGAGGGAGTAGGACTACATTTTAAAACCAAAGAGTTGGAAGGTAAATTCCTGCCTGTTCTCTCTCTCTATAGCGTTTCACTGTATTAACCATCACTAATCACCACGCAAATATACTCTGTCCAGTGGACAATAATAGTATTATTACTTTCCTGCCACAGAATCTTATCTTCCTCTAAGTCACAGCTGAGTCAATCTGTTCTTTGAACAGGTATTTTTTTTGTTCAAGCAGAGGAATCCAGGGGAAAAAAAAAAACCCCACCGTATATTTCGATTGAATTTCAAGTTCCTTCACGTCTCCATAGCTGATAATTAAACCAACTGACCTGCTTCAGCATCGAAGCCTGCAGGAAATTAAGCAGATAATACTCATTAGGTAGATAGGCTTTTGGGGATAGTTTATTAAAAGAAAAAGAAAGCCCCCAACCAAACAAATAACATTGAACTATGAGTCTCGGAGCTGCCTCATCACTTGGCTCTGGGCTTCTCCCCTTTTTTCCCCACTGATAACAGTGTTTGGAGAAGTGTTAGCAGGAACTTTCAAAAAGCAAACTGAAAAAAAAAAAGGACATTTGAAGAATTTATCCTGGTTAGATTCAGTCAGTCAAGCCTAAAATCCAAGTCAAATATTTATTTGTAAAGTAGAAGTAGAGTATTCCAATGCTAATCTTTCTAAGATGGCATATTCCCACTTTTTATTTTTTTCCCTTTTTCTTCTTTTTTTTTTTTTTTTTCCTGTTCAAACCTGAACTGATGTGGTATGGAACTAGAGAAATCTCTCATTTGATTTGAAATGGTTTTGTTTTCTTTTGTGACACTCTGAAAAAAAAAAAAAATATATATATATATACTTAAAAGACATATTTCTCTCCATAAAACATTTGTGTTTCTTGGACTTGCTGAAAAACTGAAAATTCCAGAGGTCAAACAGATTTAACAGTTAATCCATTCACTGTTTGCCTTTCAAGCTTCAAATACTTTTGGGGCAAAGACTATATGTTTCAATGTGTTTAGAGTATGCCCAAAATGTCATAATAAAGTCAAATTATTAATAAAACCGAGATGTAGATGTGGGAGATACCTTGTATGTGAGCATTTTGTGTTACACTAGCAAAATATTTTGCTTCATATTTCCAACAAGCATGAGAGTCTTTTATGTTATGGTCAAATATGAGAAGAGTTATGTCATTGTTACCCCTAAAGGCTTGGCTGTCTGCAGAATATGTGTCTTGACACATACACATTGTCCACATAGCCACGAGAAATTTAAGAGTCACTTGAATAAAGAATTTATTCTCCTAAGTGAGCTACACAAGGATTTTTCTTTCAAAGAACATTGCCTCTGTCCTGCAGGTGTCAAACAGCATCTCTGTTTTGCATTCATGTGGTACTGCTAGGAGGGTTTGCATTTCTATTTGTTATGAGGCCAGCTCACCTCTACTGCTCAGTAGGACGTTCTGCAAAGTGATATCACTGATGCGGTGACATCGAGATGTTAAAAATAAGCCATGGTGGCATATGGGCAATGAGAAGTAATATTTATTCAAAATAAAACTGTATTTCCAGTGTGCAAAGCTCTCAGTTTGATATGTATATTTAAAGGAGACAGCCAGAACACTCTGGTGTGAGAGCAAAGTTGGATTTTGCTATAATGCTTTATATGTGGCTATAAAACTATGCAAAAAGCCCTCCCAAATGATGTCCTTGTTTGTTTGTTAATTTAGCTTTTTCAGCTGACAGCAAAGAGATTCAGTCAAATTCCCATTGAGGTATAGGGGGTTCCATCAAGGCATAAGAGGTTCCATGTGAACCTGAGGAATTTTTTTTTTCCCTGTGAGGGTGACAGAGCACTGGAACAGGCTGCCCAGGGTGGGTTGTGGAGTTTGCCTCTCTGGAGATAGACAAGAACCATCTGAATGCGTTCCTGTGTGATCTGCTCTGGGTGATCCTGCCCTGGCAGGGGGGCTGGACCAGATAATCTTTCAATCTCTCTTCCAGCCACTGACATTCTGTGATTCTGTGATCCTCTGATTCTATGATTCCCTTAGATAGGGAAGAATCATGGAATCACAGAATTAAGCAGGTTGGAAAAGACCTCTGAGATCATTCAAGTCCAATCCATCACCTAATCCTTCTAATTAACTAATCCATGGCACTAAGTGCCTCATCCAGCCTCCTTTTAAACACCTCCAGGGATGGTGACTCCACCCCCTCCCCAGGCAGCCTGTTCCAATGCCCATCACTCTCTCTGTGAAGAACTTCTTCCTAATGTCCAGCCTAAACCTGCCCTGGTGCAGCCTGAGATTGTGTCCTCTTGTTCTGCCACTGTTCAGCTTTTCCCATAGTGAATGCAGTCTCTTTTCAGAGAACAGATCTCAGGTGATGGATCAAATCTGCATTTAAATCTTTAGAATTTGAGCTCTTCACTCCTTTTAGGGGATAGACCAACACCTACCAAACTGACAAGTGTGGGGGAAGGCTGTTTAAAGCATAGGTTGATGAGCAGTTGAAGGCTGGATTTCTGAATGTGTTTCAGGAGGAGATTTTGGGTTTGGTTTTGGGTTTAGTTTTGGTTTGGGTTTTTTTTTTTCCTTAGCCTGACCTTTGCTCCTATATAGTGGAGTCCTATAGTCCAAATAGGGAACAGTAGCCAATTCTACAGTTTCACACCATTTGTGCTTTGATAGGGTTGCAATAATACTCTCAGAAATCTTCACAGATTAGGGCTTAGCAGCCTGCATTCTCTCTTACAAAGGGACAAGTCTCACAAACTGTGAAAAATCTCATAAAACTGGTTAGCATGCTCAAGGTTAAGTGCTCAGCTAAGTAAAGACTGATTTAAAAACAAAACAAAAAAAACAAAAGAGATGCTGGTTCCTAGATCATACCAGGAGGTTCAAAATGCATCCACTGTTGTGTTGCTTGGGGTTTTTTTTTTTTGTTTGTTTGGTTTTTTTGTTGTTGTTGTTGATTTTTTTTTTTGCATTTCTTGAGGAACAGCTGAGAGGATTCATGGCTTCCTGGGGAGTACAGCTGACCTTGAAAAGGTTGATTTCCAAGTTTTCCACTGGCAAATGGGTGACTTAGTTTGGGCAATTAATGAGGCAGGAATTATAAAATATATAGTTATTTTATTTCCAAAAAGCCCTGCTCACAAACTATATGCAAACCAGTTGAATTTGGGTTCTAATTCAGTCAGGAAAACCTTCAGAAGGATGTTTATGGGCAATTCATTAATTTAGGAGAATCAGAACATTGGAAAGGTTTAGCCACAAAATGGCTTTGCCCCACTTATAAATAGGCAGCCTGGAACCCTAAGGAAAGTCTGTTTTACTCACAGTGGTGGAGTAGAAATTTCAAGATAGGCCCTGGCTCCTTTACAGCAGTGTTGGAACTGCTTGGTGTCTTGATAGCCATTGAGAGGCTTCCAGATCTTCCCAGGCTCTAACAGGGTGCTGAGAAAGAGGCAGACAATCTCTGACCTGATCCTGGTTCCTCTTGGCACGGAGGTTTGCAGAGCTGCAGGCAGATCTCTTGCAGATGTGCAGAGAGTACAATGTAGGTGGCACTTCTCACCACAGCATGAGGCACTTAATGCCTTCTCCTGGTAAACTTGAGGCACTTCAGTTTCCAGGTAGTTCAAGCCCAAAACATCAGGGCTAGGCTGGTCTGAAGCACAGAACACATTGTCCAGGCAAAGAGCAGTGAGGCAGAAGACATTGTCTGAGCAGAGCAGAACGTAGGGCAGAGCAGAACAGAACGTAGAGCAGAGCAGCACGCACTGAGGTAGAGCAGTGAGGAAGAGGCAGCAGCACAACTGCTTGCAGCTTGGCTCCATTTGTATTATTTGTCCATGTGTAATGTCTCCCTTGGCCACAGAGATTCACCAATCAGAATGGCATTTGCAAAACTGACCATATTAGGTGAAACCAGGGCTGCATATCCTTGCTTGGGCAAGACACTAACAAGTACCTAAACACCTGTTGGGTACCTGTTTATTACTTTGGGAGGGGACATAATGGCCCAAGCCTTTGTTTCCCTCCCCCTCTTGCTTCCCCCATCAGCAGAAGGGTGGTACAAGCCAGAAGATGTTTTAGTCTATTAGCTTTCCAGGACAATGGGTCAGTAGGTAAATGGATAGAGAGACAGACATGTCAGAAACTCTTAAACTTGTCAGGAAAGATACCTTGCTCTTCCCATTGCAGCCAGGCTTGTTCAGTACTCTACAACATACTTCTGAGTTTCCTGGTTGAAATAATGAGACATTGTCACAGTCCTCATCTGGGGCAAGCTGATGTTATTCCATCGAGTGTCATAGATTCAAGCTGATTTACTCTAGTGGGAAAACTGATCCAGGGTCTGAGCTTTATCTACTAGAAGAAAGTTCTTTCTGGAGTCTGTAGGCATGTGTATCATAGAATCATAGAATCATAGAATGGTAAGGTTGGAAGGGACCTCAAGGATCATCTAGTTCCAATCCCCTGCCATAGGCAGGGACACCTCCCACTAGTACAGGTCACTCAAGGCCTCCTCCAACCTGGCCTTGAACACCTCCAGGGAGGGAGCAGCCACAACCTCCCTGGCCAACCTGTGCCAGTGTCTCACCACCCTCACTGCAAACAACTTCCTCCTAACATCCAGTTTCAATCTCCCCTCTGCCAGTTCAAACCCATTGCCCCTTGTCCTGTCATTACAAGACCTTGGTCCCTCCCCAGCCTTCCTGTAGGCCCCTTTCAGATACTGGAAAGCTACTATAAAGTCTCTTTGAAGCCTTCTCTTCTCCAGGCTACAGAGCCCCAACTTTCATACCCTGTCCTCATAGCAGAGCTGATTTCTTTGCAGTCTTGGTATGCTCATGCACAGCTTGGGATTTTGGACATTGTTGTGACATTATTAGTAATATTGCTTCTTTCCCCTGTTTTTAAAAAGGACATTTCCATAAATAAAGCTTTTAAGACTGTTCAGCAGATTTACCTCCTGCCCTCCCAGGCACACCCTAACCTCTTCTAATAATACCAATGTTATCTTAGTCTAAAAAAGTTCTTCTTGTCCTTGATGTGTATTTTGTACTCCTGTCAAAGGCCAGAATGGAAAGAAACCAGGGGCAGTGTGAAAAAGGGTCAAGCTGAGCATGAAAAGATTTCTTTGCCTTTATGTGACTTACAAATTGGGATTGTTAGAACAAACAGGCACCGATGAACCACATTATTCATAACACTTCACAGTTTTCTCATGGAAGCCGACAAATGTGCATTGCCTGAACATATTTTGTTAATTCCTTGGGTTGTTGTGGTTTTTTTTCTTTTTTTTTCTTTGCTATGAATACAGCTGAATAATTTTAGAGCATTTTCCTGGCAGCAACGAGTGGTGCTTTGCAGCTTCCCCAGGACTGCATGCTGGATGGTTCTGCTCATTTTATGGGTGGGTAAACTGAGGCACAAGAGCAAAAGTCAAGTGCAGGGTTATTGAATTAAGAGGAGTCTTGACAATTTGGAACTACTACCCCACAGTCTAACAACCCCCCCTGAAATCTCATGTTAAGCTGGTTCCTCATTTATTGGGAGCACAATATTTTGAGGAAGAATTCCTAGATTTAATTAAAACATGACAAAGTATTTTTGTGCTGCTTAATGAATCTCTAGATGCCGGAAACCTTTGGACCATTTGTTTGATCTTCATATTTAAACATGATTTTAACAGTAACAGTTCACCCATGGCACTAAGAGACATCAGTTGCAGAATAACACACTAATACAGACCAGAGCTGAATTAAACTGTGTTGATGGAGATAACCAGTTGCATATGTTTTTAGTTAGCAGGAGCCAAATCAGATAACCACCATACAGAAATGTTGGGTCTGATGGATATATTTTTTTTCTTCCCCCAGAAAAGACTGGATTGCAGCCTGACTCTTGGCTACTACTTTTGTCTGTTTCTGCTCAGGAATCAGGAAAATGAAATTCTGGATAAAGTGAAAAGGTGACTGGAGAGGAAGGAAGAGCAAAGTATGTGAAGGGCAAAGACATAAACATTGGTGCTGTTCTCTTCGTGTTACTAGACAAGGACCTTCTATTGATTTCTCCAGGCATGCTTGCACTTCCTTCCTTCAGTGACTAATGATACGCCCTTTGGGTTATGATGACACTGCATTTCATAGGCCTGCAGGTCGAATACCTGATGTATTCTCTGCCTGGCTTCTACTTTAAGTCATTGTCCTACTCCAAGCCAAGCTCTTCTCAAACGTGAGGCAAATAAGAAAGGCAGCTAATTTACGTCGTGCATCCCAGGACGGAGAAGAAAATGCAACTCTTCAAGTAGGTTCAAACATAGTTGGATATTGTCTGAAGCCTCATTTCCAGTCTGTGGCATAGCATCTAGTCTGGTGTCTTTAATGTTTTTCTCACAACAGTTTCCAGAACTGTTTCCTCCTGCAGGAGCCCCAGAGTGCATATGTGTTAGGCACACATTTCCTCGCCCACCTCTGCGTTGGAACACAGATTTGTTTTAACTTTGATTAACAATCCTCCACAAAAATTTAAAGAAAGAAGTGACTGATTCTTCTCTCACTTTCAGTAAATTAGGAATAATTCCCCTCTCCCTCCCACCCCCAGGCCATGGAGTTAACATAAATATTGTAAAACTGGTGAGGGTGACAGAAGAGTTAGGCTAAAAATGAAGAAACCTACTGCCTTCGGCACACAGAATATGGGGCGCAAATTATATCTCAGCCTATTTAATTGCCAGGCAAAATGTGGGACAAGAACTCTTGGGGGCTCCCAGTTACCAGCAATATGAAGCAATCGTTATAAGCAGCCCATAATAGCTGCTCAGGCCAACCTCCTTCTCCTGTTCAAGAAATAAAAACAGCAGGAGACTTTCAAAAGCGTGAAGAAGAACTAAGCATACGATTTTCATTTACTTTGCACAAAACTTTATCCTGTGGCAACCCTGTGTGCCTTTGAACATATCAACCTATATTCCACCAGCAAACCAGCTTTTGCATACTGAGTGACCTGAGCTTGCCTGGGAACCACCTGGCAGAGCAGTAACACCACCAGTGAGGAACTCAAAATCATGTCATTTAACCTCAAAGCTGTTCATTTGGCCAAAAGGGGTTGGTTTGGATTTTTCTTAGCATCCAATGCTGCTTTTACCATGTTGGAAAAACAATACTCTGAAAACAGAGATCCTATCATTTTATGGGCAAAATTTAGGATGCCAAACAGGATGGCTAAAAAGCTCAAGTTTCTAATAAAATGTAGCTGTGGAGTGTTTTCCTGAGTGTTTCATGATGTAAAGGGGAATTACTGATCCGGAGACTGAATTCCCATCACTGATTTGAAATTTTCAGTATCCCAAGAGCCTACCATGACTTAAGGAAACCTTAGAGGGCATAGAAATGCATTCTTAAATGCTGATATTGAGAAGCCTCCAGACTTCTTTACAAGAGTTCCTATTCTTACCAAATACTCAGTACTGAAAACAGTTTTAAGTGCAACCACCCTGCCCCTGTCTCACCACCATTTGGTGCTAACTCCCTCTACAGAGGAAATAACTATTTCTTAGCAGGAGTCTGGAGAAGCAACCTTTGGGCTCAGCAGCAGGCTACAGACATTTTCTCTTCCAATCTGGTTGATTCTATGATATCTTGAGATTTGATGAGAAAAAGTGCTCAGGTCAGCACTTATAGCCAGTACTCCAGGTACTCATTGCAATAATAATAGGTGAGCCCATCAAAATACCCTACCAGAGGCCAGTAAAATGAAGATACACAAACCTGAAAGTAATAGCTTATTTTTGTTAGGTTTGCAACTGTTGTTTGGTTGGGGTTTTTTTGTTGTTTTGGTGGTTTTGGTTTGGGTTTTTTTTTTTTTTTTTGTTTGTTGGTTGGTTTGGTTTGGGGTTACAGCAGAGTTTTGGAGCTGGACTGAAGTACAAAAGGTAAGATGNTTTTTTTTTTGTTTGGTTTTTTTTGTGTGTTTCATTACTTTTTCTGCTGCCATTAGGAGGTGCTGGATGGATCTTTTAAATATGATAGTGCAGAAATACATTGTGCTGGCTGAGAGAGAAACACATTCACACACAGGGAATTCCTGAGCTGGCTGTTAGCTATAGAAATATTTTTCCAGAGCCAGAATTATGTGATTCTTCTTGGAACAAAACGACCATGAAAATCGGCAAGAATTTTCCTCCATTGAGGATCTGTAAATCTCTGCCATCTCTTAATATCCAACAGACTTTTCAAGTATCTGATGTGATTTTTTTTTTTCCCCTTTAACAAAACATATGACAGAACTGGAAAGCTTCATCAAGTTTCCTCAGCTTACTAATGAGTCATTCTTTGTTTTCACTTCTGTGCTTTGCCTGACAATCGAACATGGCAGAGACACAAATCTGGGAGGTTTGTGTTCTTCTGGACTTAAAACAGGTTTGGTTTGGTTTTTTTTCCCCTCCATATACACACAGGTTAAAATAAGAAAGAAAGGATGTCAGCTATATGACAACAATGAGGAATGGTTGGACAGAGGCTCTGAGTCTTTCAAGTGAGTGTGTTTACCATCCCACGATTGATGAATTATCAGGGATTTTAATTGTACAGCTCTGGCTGCTCTTGCCACGTTTCCCAGACTAGGATCAGGAGCTATTTCATCTATCTGTAACTTTGTTTCTTTACCAAGTGCCTGATCATGAGAAACAATAACTGTCAGCAGTGTAAGTTCCCGCAGGACTTTGAAGATTTACTCTGACTAACTACACATCTGTCCAATATCTCTCAGGCTCAGTCTCTACCTGTCCTGTTCTGAGATGTAATGTTGCTGTAGACTGTAGCTGTTCAGAGAAGTGGGAGCCTTCAGTTGATCAGTGTGTGAAATCATTCCTATTCCTCCACAGTAGTTTGTAAAGTTTTAAAAGACCTTTCTAGGCTTTCTGGATGGAAACCACTACATCAATGCAAGATGCCATTATTATTTATTGTTTCAGCTTGACAGAAAGATGGAGGGTTTCATTTTGACTTTATATTTCCATCTCCTCTCCACTTTGCCTTTGTTTCATAACTTTCTGACATGCAGAATTTTCCTTTGTATTCCTTCCAAGCTGTTAAGGCAGTGATGCTGGAAATGCTTGCAGCCACAAACTGTTAAATTAGAGCAATGTTTAATTATTATTTATGCAGTCATCACATAGGCAATCGTACTGAGAGTCCCAAGCTTCAGTGGTTTCTGTCTGAGACTAGCTGGTTCCAGATATTCCAAAAAGGAGCAGTCCATTTGGGACCAATTCTAAAAGGAAATAACAAATAGGGAAGTTTCTTTTACAGCCTTTACATTTCTGCTTACCCTGGCCCCTAGAAATCCTATTTTATGTTGTTTTGAAACATGCTTCTCTGCTATCTTTTGTAACAGCTCATTTTTGCAACACACAGCCGTAGGGAAGGGGTAGATGGAAACCCAAACCAGCAGGAAGTTACCTGTTGTTCATCTGAATACCACAGAATTTAGCCACAGATTGTATATATCTGACAGGTAAGAGGTCCACCTCATTATTTTCTGTTACCCAAATAATGTTTTCCTTTATTTCATCCTATACTGTTTTGCGATGGGAAACCCTATTGGATAATTATGCCATGCAGCATTATTTGTTCTTGAATATTTAATTTTGTAAGTTCTAGCAATGTAAATGTTAGTTATTTCTACCATAGTTAGTTATTTCTACCATGAGCAAGCCACAACTTTACTTACCAGAGGAACAACCTGCTGTTGAGTATGGCTGTTCTGCTTGGGCCAGTTGAAGCAGAGTTTCAATTCACTGTCATTTTAAAGAACCTTTAGAAGAACAGTGGATGAGAGACTCAGCTCTTATCCCATTACCATCTTTATTTAATCTAAAATGCCTCTGAGAGAGAGAGAGNATTCTATGATTCTATCTCTAAGGTGTGCAAGCAGAACACTCCACACTGATGCAAGATCTGTTCTGAGCCACGTAAAAAAAACTGCTGTTGAGTGGAATCCTGAGTCTGTGAATCCAGCAGGTAAAATAGGACTGAAAATAATGGTAGAGGTTTATGGCTGTGTCTCAAATAGTCAAGGGAAAGACAACTGCTTCTGTGAGTGGAGAGGAGAAGAGCAGAGAACTAATTTTGTAGATACCATAGTTGTATTAATGCCACTAACACCTTTGAGAAAAAAAAAAGAGATTAAAGAAGGGATGTGCTGTCTAACTTCCTATAGTGCTATGCAATCTCCAAAGTCCTGAAATACTGATGTAGATTTGTTGTTCTTGCTGTTTTAATCATAATTGCTCCAGTGTCAAACGAGATTGTGATGAGAAGTAGAGTTGTTAAGAAAGTTCACTGTTTCTGGAACTTCTGTGAGATAGTGTCAAATAACAAGTTTGTCTCCCCATGTTTTTCCCACTTTTGCAGCTGCCTCTTCATTTCCTGCTTTGGAGACTGACTCAGAAAAGAAGACATTAAGCATTAAAATTAGCTGAAAAATAAAGGGTGGAGATGTGAAAAATGTCAAGGAATATGCATTCTTTTTTTTTCTTCTTTCTTTTTTTTTTTTTTTTTTTTATGAACTCTCAAACTTTTTCAACATTTCTTAATAACTTTATTTATTACTAGTTGTTCTAGCTGCTTTTAGAAGACATTTTGGAAGACAAAATGTCTTTTGGTGAGACATTGCCACAGGTTGCCCAGGGAGGTTGTGGCTGCTCCCTCCCTGGAGGTGTTCAAGGCCAGGTTGGATGAGGCCTTGAGTGACCTGTGCTACTGGAAGGTGTCCCTGCCTATGGCAGGGGGTTGGAACTGGATGAGCTTTGAGGTCCCTTCCAACCTTACCATTCTATGATTCTAAGTCCTGGATACTGCAGACAAGAAGCCTGATGATTTGGGGCACAGGCCAACTGAAATTTCATTCCAGATGTTCCAGATGCTTCTGCTAAGGTAGAACCTGGCATTTCATCAGTTTTTTATGTAGCAACCTTTGACAATATTACAGAGCCTGAGATCACATAAATTGTGCACTAAAGTTGCCTGCCTTCTTCCTTCTTGGAATGCAAACCTAATGACAATTCATTGCTGTTATACTTGTAAATCACAGCCTATACTCATCCTTGCAGATCTAAAAGGGAGTAATTTCTAGGTCATAGGAGATTTCTTGTCTTCTAGGTCTACTCTATGATCTGCTCTTAATGTCAGAAGTAGCTTTTTCTGCCAGACAACTATATTTCTGCTTGACTTTACCACGAGTTGCAGGAGCTCCTGAGCTCCTGCACAGAGCAGTGAAAACTCTTGCTCACTTTTCAATACTTAAATGAAACATGAGTTTGGAGACCTAGCTGTAGGACAGAGGGACAGTGCCATGGAGGAAACTAGCTCTGAAGACCATTGTGGGAATTTCATTCATTTTCTGCCTGTGTTCATCATTCTCCTTTAGCCCAGAGGACCCAGGGCTAATAGATTCCCATGCACTTCAGCCCACTGCTTCAGGTTACATTAAATGAATCCAGACCTCAGATGAGCAATCTCAAGGAGGAAAAGAAAAAAAATTAAAAAGTCAAACCCATGCTCTAATATGTCAGTAAACCAGCAAAGACATAAAGTGGGGGGAGTGGAATATCAGTCCGAGTATCTCCAGGATGAGAAGTGCAGCTCACCGACTATTTCCATCCTCCAACTGCTCCCTCTGCTGCTTGCAAGCCAGTTAGAGGAGAGCTGGGAAAGCTGCGTGGTCTCCGTACGGCCGCCCAGGTGGGCTCTGCATCCCTCTTCCTCTCTCGGCTCTCAGCATTAGGGATTCCGACAGTTACTAGATAAAGTTAAAGACTCATGTAGTGATCTTCACACTAATTGGACTGTAATGTATAGCCTCGGTCAAGCAAATCTCTCCCAGCACTCCTCTCCACAGACGGCAATCAAGCCATTTACAGAAGATGCATCGGCTGCTGGGACCCAGGAGTAACCTTAAACTGCACTGGCCTTTTAGCAGAAAACACAATTAATTTTGATACTGAAGGGCAATTAGGACTGGGGTTAAAATAAAAAATCTTCTGAACAGAGAATGTCAAAGACTGAGAAGGAAACTATTTCCCTTGTACACAGCGTGTCGAGGGTCTGTAAGCACAGCAACTGTCAGCTCACGTTAATTCAGAGAGCTGGAGGAACCCCCTCCCACTTCAACAGCAGACATGTAAATGCAGGTGGATAAGCATCACCCTCAAGTAGCACTAAGACTGATTGCTGTTCTCTCTAAGTCTTTGCTGCCAGAATGAGCACAGCTTCTTCTCCTTCTTCCTGGGGAAACCTGCTTTACATCCCAGAATTTAGTGCAACAACTAAAGGCATTTATTTTGTCCTGTTTTGCTTCCAAAAGAAAACAGTCTCCCAGCTGATACTCTGCAGATCACAGCTCAGAGCAAATCCTGTCAGCAACTAAATAAGCTTCCCTTTAGGAGCACAGAAGATGCACACAATAATGCATGAACCCANGCAGAGGGGAGATTGAAACTGGATGTTAGGAGGAAGTTGTTTGCAGTGAGGGTGGTGAGACACTGGCACAGGTTGCCCAGGGAGGTTGTGGCTGCTCCCTCCCTGGAGGTGTTCAAGGCCAGGTTGGAGGAAGCCTTGAGTGACCTGTTCTAGTGGGAGGTATCCCTGCCTATGGCAGGGGCTTGGAACCAGATGATCTTTGAGGTCCCTTCCAACCTTACCATTCTATGATTCTATGCCCTGACATACATGCAATGCAGCCAAAATGTTGTCCTTACCTGTGCAAGCTGCTTATATCCATGTCACTCTCTGTAATCCACCTAATGCATCAGATTTATTGCTTGTGGGTTCCTTTCCTTTTCCACTCTGCCAGAACAATCAACTGAGCACTCACCTGAAGTCATTGAGTGTTACTGACCCAACCCAGGCACCAGAAAAGCCACAGAAAAGGTGGCAATATTCAGAGTGAAATTTTTAATTGCCTGTTTTCTTTAAGGGCTAAAGATGAAAGAAGGATAATCAGGAATTGTGCTTTAAATCTTGATCCAGCAACATTTAATAGACAAAACTTCAGTGGGATCAGTCAACAACTCTTAGTGAAGATATTTTGGGGGATAAATATTGAGTGAAATTGAAGTGATTTTCTCAGACTGTACACTAAGATTTCTCAGTGACACTGCAAGAAAATGTGGGCAATTTCAATTGGAAATTTGAAATTTTAAGAGTTTTACCCCCAGATGGCATTCAGAAGGAAAGATCAACACAACCCCTCCAACTAACTATTCAGAGTCCATTCTACCAGGCCTAGTGATTCCCAGATTCTGATTTTTGTTGGTGCTTTGCCCTTTTTTTTTTTTTTGAATAAAACTAACCCTATCAGTCTGAGAAATGGCATTAAGCTGTCTCTCCAGGAGAGAAATGTTTAGAGCCTGGGAGAGCAGGAAGGAAGCTGTAAAGATGCTTCAAACTTTCTCACAGGTGAATTCACAGAAAGCTGGGACCAGGTGAGGTGCTGTCCTCCTCCCCACACTGTCAGTGACATCACTACAGGCTCTGTCAGCAGATGAGACAATTTCAGTTAAAATAAGAGAGAGGAGATGCCAGCTTTGGTCTTCTTCCTGCTTTGGTCCAGGACTGCTCACACCTGTGAGCTTCTGTGGCTCTGTAGAGGATCTTTTTTCCTTCTGGATCTCCAGAAAGCTAACAGATGTCAAAGGCAAATGGGATCCCAATCATCATCTTGCTGGGGTTTATTGCATTTTGGTTCAATTCATATTGCTGTCAGTGGGTAACAGCCAGAGTTTGTTTATATGTGATTGAGCTTTTTAAGAGTTTGTCAGAGAGCCCAAAACTTATGGCAGGTGTTTTTCATCAGCTTGAACAAATTGCAGTCTTTAATACCAAGGGATTATTTCCAGGTAGGCAGGCACAGAGTGGCTGTAAAGAAATGAAGGAGGGTGAGAAGCAGTCTTTATATAGCTAGAAAAAAATCAAGATGCTATTTAGAATCATAGAATCACTCAGAATTGGAAGGGACCACAAGGATCATCTAGTTCCAACATCCCTGCCATGAGCAGGGACACCCTACCCTAGATCAGGCTGGCCAGAGCCTCATCCAGCCTGGCCTTAAACACCTCCAAGGATGAGGCTTACACCCATGCCAGGCTCTCACCACTCTCATGCTGAAGAACTTCTTCCTAACATCCAGTCTGAATCTCCCCACCTCCAGCTTTGCTCCATTCCCCCTAGTCTTGTCACTACCTGATAGCCTAAAAAGTCCCTCCCCATCTTTTTCTGTAGGCCCCCTTCAGATACTGGAAGGCAATGATAACAACAACAACAACAACAACAATCCCTTGATGCTGTTGAAAAGAGTCATTTTTCTTTGTCTTTCCAGGTTCTCTTTTCCATTTACAGGATTCTTCAATCTGCAGTGAACTGGTTTTGCATCAAACTCAGGCATCCCACAAGTTACACTTGTGAAACTACTAACTGACATTAGATTTACACAGTGAGTAGTTTTTATACATGCTTTTCATAAAAGTAGCATCCTAGGGGAATCTCTCAGTGGCAAAAGTGGCACAAGAAACACTTAGCAGCCAATAGGGCATCTGAGGAGTTCACAGGGTTAAATCTTTGGTTTTCAGGGATTGGTTCAATCTGTGTTTTGTCAACCCCTTTAAGCTCCAGGACCACATTCTCACCAGCTACATGGAAGGGTAAGGAGCCCAGAATAAACTCATTTGGGCCTTTTAAGTACAGCATGATTCATATTTGTGTGCAGCCTCTGTCATGGGTTGTGCACAGCCCACTGCCAGAATCCATGTCACCCTCTCAATCTTGAGCTGGAGGGGGCAGGTGGACAAGATAACTTAATAGCTCTTATTCATTCAGAATTTGTCTGGTTATGGGGTAGGTCACCTTGTTCAGTGAGAGAGGGAAAGCATTTAAATCTTCAGCCCAAACTCAAGCTCCAATGTAAGCAAGTTTCATGGGAGCTGAACTTCAATTTCTTTTCTTTACCTATGAAAGCTGCAACAGTAATGAAAAAAAAAATCAATCTACTGTGTTCATACAACTGCCATGGAACTGAAAACTGTCACCAGGTGACATGGGTGATGGACAGGAGCATGTCTGGTCTCTGTGAAGCATGTGGCTGTAAGCTGGAAACAGACTTAACATAGATTCCTATGTGCACACAGATGAGCACATCCCACCCAGTCCTGCAGAGTATTGATGTGCCAACCCACATCAAATCATGCAAACAAACTGCTTGGTTGCTGAGTCAGCCCAGGTTTCAGTGAAGTCTGAAAACTGACAAGGATAAGACCTTCCTGGGTATTTTATAGTTTCATTTTTTCTAGAGAAATATGGAATTACAGAAGCACAGAACTGTCAGGGTTGGAAGGGACCTCAAAGATCATCCAGTTCCAACCCAGTTGCCATGGGTAGGGTCACTTCACACCTTAGATCAGAGACACATTCAGCCTGGCCTTAAAAAATTCCAGGGATAGAAATATGAGACTGGACAAAAAAGGCAAATAAATACCTACATTTGAAAAACTGCTAGCAGCAAACCTTGTAAAGGTATCAGCAGATTCTCTAACCAGCTGAATCTAGAATCAAAGAATTCTGTGAGGCCCTGAATCATAGAATGGTCAGGGCTGGAAGGGACCTCAAGGATCACCTATCTCCAATCCTCCTGCCAAGGGCAGGAACACTTCACACTAGATCAGGTTGCTCAGAGCCACATCCAGCATAGCCTTAAAAAC